>OY293304.1:91370205-91503170 GCA_958502075.1 Orchestes rusci | reverse complement strand
AAACACCATTGTTCTCTGAATCTGTTTACACATATCGTCACCCCGGAAGAAAAGTGACATAACTCAAAATATCTGCTTTTTGGCTTTTATGTACAAAAAGTCGGCAAATATGATAAATATTTCACTAGAAAAATGTCATAGCGATAGTACTCATTGCGGCCACCAGTGCGCATGAAGTGTCTTTTTTCCCCCACCGAAAATCTACCTTTGCCGGTCAGGAACAGCGTCACATGTTCAGTTGAGACCTGTCTGTGAATGAGTTTATATGTAGCTTTGGCAAGAAAAGCGACCTACCTCCAAAAGTGACTGTAACTCAGCTAATATTCTGTCAAGAAAAGTGACATTTTTTCTGTTGTGACGATTTTCAAGTGTATTATTGACGTATTAAATGTGCCAATTTTAACACATAAACGGCCTAAATTGAAAAGTGACTATATTCTTGATATTTTCTTTGAAAATAAATTGACATTATTGGTGTTGTGACAGTTTTCGCGAACAGGTGAGTAAAACTACTGGTGTTATATTTGTACATAGGTCACTTTTCGTGGATGAATTTGATAAAAATTGGATTTATGTCATTGTGTTATTGACACAATCTTTTTTGAATTTGGCTAATGGCTGAGCCATTATAACTTCCGATTTTGATATCGTCCTCAATTTATTTTTCAGAACGAAATGTCATCTAGAACAGCATACATTTTAAAATTAGCGAAAAATAATGCACATGATCATGTTATCCAAAACATTGATCAAGCCGAACATTTTAATTATGTTGGAACTTCTGGCAGTGAAGTTGAGGATGTAAGCAGGAATGAAAATTTGAGCTTAACTGACCAAGAATTTATTGAATCAGAGAATGTGCCAACCACACCAGAAATCCTTGGTACGTATGTTTTTTGGTAACAGTTTACAATAAGGACTTATTTAGCATTTTTTGTCTTAGAAAAATACTTATCGATTACTTAAGCCAAATTATTGCGTTGGAAATTTTTATTGTGGACCAAACCAAAACTAATCTTTTTGTCCTGGGCCATAATTTGGGGTCTAGTTGAGATAGGGATGAATATTGATTTTTTTTAAATAGTGATCTTTTTGTTTTTTGTTTTCTATCCAAAAAAGTCAGGATCATTCGAATATTTTCACGATAAATTATTTTTTTCTCATCTTCAGATAAATAGAGGTTATCCATGTCGGTTTTTATTTAATTTTCCGTTTTTTCTTTCAACCTTTCTAATTATTCTAAATAGTTTTAGTCAATACTAGTCAATTTAGTATGTTATTAAACTAAACAAATTATCAAATAACAACATTAATAAACATAATACTTAAATAATAATTAATATGAAAATATTTGAATGATCCTGAATTTCTTGGAAGGAAAATGATAAAACTGGTATCAGAATCCACATAAATATTTTTTTCTCTATGTATCTTAAAAGTTGCGACTAAGCTTTTATTTATTTACAGATCAGCAAATTAAAAATGATTTTGAAAACACAGAGCCTCATACAGACATCGAAGCTAGACAGGATAAGAGTTCACAAAAATTCACCAACTTTAGTTCTGGAGACTTTACAAGATCAGATGTTAACAGTCATACTATAGCTAGAAATGCAGCCATGCCAGGTAACAATTTTTAGTTATTTCCATAGCAGTCAGTGAAATAAACTTTTGATTTTTTTGCAGATCAGTCATCCAACAATATTATGAGCATCGAAGATGAACAAAATAATTCTTCGAAAGTCGACCGTAGGTCCGATTTATCGAGGTCATCTAGCTCGTCCGAATCATCGAGTTCGTCCGAATCATCGAGTTCATCCGGATCATCTAGCTCGTCTACACCAACATCTAGCAAATCTTTTGGAGAAGACTCCGACGACAGTATTGCAGATCCCATTTATAAATCAGAGGATTCTTCAAGTTCAAGCGAAGAAGAGAATGCCTTGCCCTCCATTGATGTAAAGAAGAGAAAGAAAATTGCAAGAAAGGTAATGAATCCTAGCAATATTGAAAATAAGGGGAAAAAGCGCATAGCGAAGCCAGAACAATGGAGGAAAAATGCAGCGAAACGAGCACGAAATTCTGGTGAATCTTATACGTCTTCGTCATCTTCAAAAAAGGTCTTCAAAAAGAGAGAATTATTACCTCCTTGCAACGATAAATGCAAATTGAAATGTCCCACAAAAATTACAGAGGACCAACGAAGTCTGATATTTAAAGACTACTGGTCTTTGGGTGATTTGCAAAGGCAACGTGACTTCTTGCTTTCAAGCATTTCGGAGATTCGGCCACTATACAGGTATGTTCGGGAGAATAGAACACGTGAACGCAGTCATAACAATGCTTTCTATTTTGAGATTAATCATCAGAGAATTCGAGTATGTAAGACATTTTTCAAAGCAACTCTGTCCATAACTGATAGACCAATAAGAACCATTTTACAGAAACGAACTCATTTTGCTAACAACATTATATCAGGCGAATGCAGAGGCAAACATGGAAAACATTTCAAAATTGATGAAAAAGTGAAGAACGGTGTTCGGGATCATATAAAATCTATCCCTCGCATACCTAGTCATTATTGCCGGGCTGGAACCTCCAGGGAATACATAGAAGGAGGCAAATCCCTGGCTGACATTCACAGAGATTATGAACAGATGTGCAAAGATAACAATCAACAGGCCGCAAATTACATGATGTTTTCTAGAATATTTAATCAAGAATTCAACATTTCGTTCTTCATACCCAAAAAGGACCAGTGTGAAGCCTGCGTGGGATACTCGAATTCGACGAACGAAGAAAAACAGGGTTTGGAAGAAAAATATCAGATTCACTTGAAGGAGGCAAAACTAGCCCGAAATGAAAAAGAAGAAGACAAAAAATCTGCACAAAATATAGCTGTTGCTGTATTTGACCTCCAGGCTGTGCTTCCATGTCCTTCTGGTCAAGCTTCATCATTCTATTATGTTTCGAAATTGAGTGTTTTTAATCTTACTGTTTTTAATTTAAAAACACAAGAAGTGCAATGCTTTGTCTGGAATGAAGCCGAGGCCCAACGAGGAGCAAATGAAATTGGTTCATGTATAATGCGCTACCTTAATACTATAGAGGAGAAAAGTGCCAACGCTGAAGATTCCAAAGAGGTAGATGTGATTTTATTCTCTGATAATTGTACTGGCCAACAGAAGAATAAATTTTTAATTGCGGCTTACATCTACGCGCTGTCAAAATTCAAGTATATTAAAACTATAACACACAAATTCCTTATAACAGGACACAGCCAAAATGAGGGAGATAATGTGCATTCTGTGATAGAACGCCAGATTAGCAGAGCAAAAAAATCAGGCCCAATTTATACGCCAGAGCAATATAAAATGCTTATAAGATGTGCAAAGAAAACAGGTACCCCTTACCAAGTTACTGAGATTTGTTATGATGACATCTATGATTTGAAATCTTTGGTTGCTGATATTGGGTGGAACAGCACGGCCAAAAGTGAAGAAGGAGATAACTTCAAAATTACAGAGGTCAAGGTTTTAAAAGTAGAAAAAGAACACATTGGAAAAATTTTTTACAAAACCAGTTACGAACAAGATGAGTTCAAGATACTTGATGTCTTGAAAAAAAAAGGAACAAGAAATAGTGCAAGTAATTTCGATAAGATTATTTTGAAAAAAGCCTACCAGAAGAGGGTAGGTATTACAGAAAAAAAGAAGAATTCTCTGCTATCCCTCTTCAAGAATAAAGCCATTCCGATGTCATATTTCCCAGTTTATAATGCTTTATAAGATAATCTAGCTATTTGTTGCTGTATTTTTGGTTTAATAAAACATTTCGTAATTATATTGTTGCATTAATCACCGACCTATCTCAAGATAAAATTTCACATCCTTCCAAGAAAAGTGACTTAAGTCAAAACTAATCGTTAAATATTATCAAAATATAAAATTATTTCAAATGCTACTACACTAAATTACAACCGATACTTAATCGCAGCTTCCTGTAAAAAAAATATAATTTATATCTTATTACAGTTTGCATAGCAATAATTCAAAAATATTAACAAATTTGAAATCTCTCTCCTGAAAAACTATGTTTTTTTAGTTATGTCACTTTTCTTCCGGGGTGACGATATTCCGATGTGAACAAGCATTAATTGTCGTCTAGCTGTCTACTTTGAGTGGGAATCATTTTCCACAACAGGTAATCCTATGACATCATATACAAAGCGCTCCGTCAATACTTTTTTAAAATGTGGTCGAACAAAATTAGTCAATTGATTCAGCAGCATAACGTCGTAATAAGACATAATCGGGTAAGTGTATCTAAAATTTTTTTTTTTTTTAATTTTGATAATTTTTCAATGAACATCATTTATCATTTTCAAAATTATCTTATTTTTGTTTGATTTTTTCTAGAACCTATCCATCATGACGATCATCGCAATGCAGGGCTTCAATTTGGCACAAGAGTTCAAAGTCAAGGAGCTATCAATCTTTATATGAAAAGATCAATTATTAGTTCTTGTATCATCGTAAAAGTAATTTTTTATGTACCCTATGTTCCTCAAGTACCTGCGATTATGTACTTTGGATAGAATCTGTATTCCTGAAAATATATGATTTTTTGAAGTGTCTTTATGTGCTAGTGGGAATCATTCAACAGGCAACCCTATGACGTCATACACAGCATCATCGATTCGCAATTCCTGCTTCAAACGCCATTAAAAATCGCAGCTCAGCAACGTCATCTAATCATTCTAATAGCAAACCATCAAAGAATCGAAGCGCCATCTCAACAACTACAAAGGCCTAAGACCTGAATTCCCAATACCCCCGTCCCCCCATCTTAACTCTAAAATTTTGTCTTTGAAAATTATTATTCATTTGTGGTCTTTGAAAATTCTGTGTAAGATTCAATTTCTCAAAGGTTTGAATCATAGACTTCTTTCGTTCATACCATTCAATGTCACTCTTGAGCCATCTCAACTCAACAACTACAAAGGCCTAAAACCTGAATTCCCAATACCCCCGTCCCCCCATCTTAAATCCAAACGTTTATAGAACTTGTTAATTCGTTCTGCAAGTTCACTCATTCTCGTTCTCAATAAATATGAAAACCAAAAGTAGAGTAGCCTAAAACCTGAATTCCCAATACTCCCGTCCCCCCTAACTTTTTGAATCTAAAATTTTTCCAAATATTATAGTGACTATGTTTGTTTTTCAATTTTGAATATATCTGAAATCTCCTCATTCGTTAATAAATTATGCTTTTTTCAAATATTGAATCAATAGTACGCGTCATCAACGATAAGCTCAAAAAAACTATGAAGAAATCTACATCTCCATCGCAGCTCACCAACGCCATCTAATCATTCTAACAGGGTGTTCCATCAAAAAAAAAACGCAGCTTATCAACGCCATCTAATCATTCTTATAGCAAACGATTAAAGAATCAAATAGTACGCACCAAACAACTGTCTAGTGGGAATCATTCAACAGGCAACCCTATGACGTCATACACAGCATCATCGATTCGCAATTCCTGACGCAGGGGGGCCCGAATACCCCCGTCCCCCCATCCCAAACTATCCACGAAGCGCAGGGGGGCTCGAATTCCCCCTAACAAAACACAGTGGGAATCATTCAACAGGCAACCCTATGACGTCATACACAGCGATTCGCAATTCCTGTCCCCCCATCCCAATCCACGAGCAGGGGGGCTCGAATTCCCCCTCACAAAACACCGTGGGAATCATTCAACAGGCAACCCTATGACGTCATATACAGCGATTCGATACCCCCGTCCCCCCATCCCAAACTTGCTAGCAGGGGGGGCTCGAATTCCCCCACACCGAAAAAACACACAATTTAAGACAAGACCAAAACCCACCGAAACGGTATCTGAAATCTATATAAACTCCTATGACTCAGGTGGCGTAGGTGGTTAAGACTATCACATACAAATCCAAAGGACGTGAGTTCAATTCTCGCTATCGCGGATTTTTTTTTCAGGCTTTGGATCATCGGGGTAGCAACTGAACCACAAATCTACATTCTATTTTAGGCACCTTGTTAGCGTATTGGTTTAGACTGTCACGTACAAATCCAAAGGATACGGGTTCCAATCTCGCTATCGGAAAATCTTTTTTCAGACTTAATCTAACCTCCGCACCCCCCAATCCCCCCATCTCGAACCCAGGAACCAAGCTATAAAAAAATCCCCTGTCAAAGCTGTCATCTGTCAAAGCTGTCAAGATCGAAGCGTTATGTCAACTGTCAAGATCGAGATCGAGCGACGTTGCCAGATGAGCAGTCTTCGAGCGACGTTGCCAGAAAAAATCTCAATATCGTGTCGCAATGACCGATTGTCGTTGAAATTGCAACATTCGTAGGACAATCATGGGGATTGTCGCAATACCGTCACAAATTTTGCGATGATGTTACCCCCTTGAATTTCCTTATACTTTTGAAATTAAAATTTTCTAAATCAATATTCGCGGAGCTGAAGGCGTTTAGAAAAATCGCTGAGAATCAGTTGTTTTGAAATATCCGAGAAAATATCTTTTGAGAGCTGTCAAATTTTTCAAAACTCAAAATGGTTTTGAGTAGAGCTAACAAAACTGCAAATCTTTGCCCATTGAAAATTGCTCATATCTGCTATAGTTTCATGGTGGGTCCCCATGTGCGTATTTCAAGGACGGCGTTTTCTCGTTTCGCGATAGGATTGGTTTGTGATATTCCCGCCGTTATGATTCAAAATTTTACAACCAATCAGAACGGGTCAATACGCCTGAAATGTGAAAACGCGGCCACTACGCTTATGGGGACGCACCATCAGACTTTTCCGAGATCCCTGCATGTGCTGGACATGAAAAAAACTCACCCCGTATGTATTTTTGTTATGTTCCGTGAGCAATCATTACAAAAATATTATTCAAAACAAAAAAATAGATTGTGTTTCAACTTCACAAACAAATGAAATCGCAAATAAATAAGTAAATGAATATAGTTTGGTCTATTGAATGTACCTACAATTAGGCACTAGCTCGTGACGTCACACACATACCCTCAAATTTGCTCGGGGAGACAACAATACGTGGCTAATGCTCTTGTTCTGTGAAGTTATTCGTGTTTTGTGGTGTATTTGGACTTTTTTTCATCATTTGTGAGATTTGGACTCAGAACTTTCAGTTTATAGTATGGTGAAGTCGCGTGAACATTTAAAAAAATAGCCTCATGTTTTGGCAAATGTGTCAACACCGTGTCACAGCCGTATTGCCAAGTGTATTGAAAGTAGGTAATAGACATTTTATATCCAAAAATTGTTTTTTTCAGTCCAAATAGCCGTTTTTTTCATCTGTGCACGTGGTTTTGTATATTCTATAGACACTCGAATGTTCCATATAGGCCAAATTGCTTATGATAAGTTTAATGGCAAAAAACCGTTTTCAAAACTCCCTTTGTTGTCCCCCCGATCAAAATTTGAGGTTATGTGAATATGACGTCATAGCTAGCACCTAATTCCTTTCTCAGAAATCCGTTTTGAATAATATCAAGAATTTTAAGATCATCCAAAAAAAAATTGGTCTCTCTAAGGAATTTATGCTCCACAGACAAATCGCATGAATGTTAAACGAAAAACACAACTTTTGAGACAGTCAAACATTAACATCAAAGTCAAATTAATAGGCGTAACCTAGGAAAACTTCCTAATGCGAATTTTAGTCGTCAAAATCGAAATCTTTAAGGAGAAATAAAAGTCAACTTGAATGATTGTGCAACGTAGATTTTGCTAAGGCTTCCTCAAAAAAGTTGGTGTGATCGGGCATGTGAGTTGAATAAAGAATGAAATACGGGAAAGTCTATTTTGATGACCAGAATAAGGTATTAGACCTACCGTCGCTATTATGAGTGGGAATGAACTCATATTGTATATCCTGAATGCTATTGATATGGACTACATGCTACCACTCTCAAATATCCAACCACCCCTTTTGTAGGGGTAGTTTACTCATGATTTTTTTTACATAATTGGTGCGACCATCGCTGTTAGAAGTGGGAATGAACTTATATTGTATATTCTGAATGCTATTGATATGGAGTACATGCTACCAATCTCAAATATTCAACCACCCCTTTTGTAGAGGTAGTTTACTCTTGGATTTTTTTACATATATAATTGGTGCGACCATCGCTATAAGAAGTGGGAATGAACTCATATTGTATATCCTGAATGCTATTAATATGGACTACATGCTACCACTCTCAAATATCCAACCACCCCTTTTGTAGGGGTAGTTTACTCTTGGATTTTTTACATAATTGGTGCGACCATCGCTATAAGAAGTGGGAATGAACTCATATTGTATATCCTGAATGCTATTGAAATGGGCTACTTGCTACCACTCTCGAATATTCAACCACTCCTTTTGTAGGGGTAGTTTACTCTTGGATTTTTTTTTACGACCCCTGTCACGGCTAATTTTTTTGATCGACTATTCATCATCTATTACTTTGATGATTGAAGTTTCATTCAATAATTAAGGGATTATACTATCTCTGTATCCTTATTCTCTTTTCTGTTGCTTCGTGAAAAGCGCGACCTGTACCTGCCTGCACTTGGTAGAGCTGTGCTATGCTGATCGGTGAAAACGATACCTACCCAGATTTTGTTATAAATTTTATTTGCATCTCTTTAGTAAGAACAGTCCAGTCCTATGTAATTAAAACCAAGCACTTATTATTTCAAAAATCATGGTTTACTCATTTATTGTATATGTTACAGTAAATGTTACAAATTCAGTTAAAGCTAGCTTTTACTAGTTGATGCTAGCAATTACTTGATCCGTTAGGAAATGTTAAATTTTGAAGAATATTGTACACTTTTACTAGTGAATGTTGGAGAAACTTTATCAAATCAACTTTTACTGAAAGCAGTTAGGAAAAGTACCTTTTAAAACTTATTTCCGCCTTTTAACTAACCCAAGGTGCACGGGACACTAAATGATATCACTCACGCGACATCAAAATTTTTGCTAAACCCAAACTAACCCAAACAGACCCAGACTGACCCCTACTGAGAATACTTAAGTATTTTCTATAATACGGTATTTGAACAATGTTCACTTGTACACCCGCGATTCATAACTCGTATTTTCCAGAGCGTCTAATCTGTCGGCGAGTTCCAACTCGGACCAAAAGGGTAGCAGCTTTCACTAGAAAAGTTACGTGAATGCTAACAATTACTAGTAAAAGTATGATGAAGTCGATCGAATACAAGTTTCACCAGCTAAATGATTCCAAATCAGGAAAAGCTCACTTTTCCTAGTAATGGTTAGCTTTTACTGATTACCAGGTTTTACGGTGACATATTATACATAAGCTCAAGCTTAACTGTGAACAACTCTCTCTCTTCTCTGCATTGACTAAACCACCCCTACAAAAGGGGTGGTTGGATATTTGAGAGTGCATGGTAGCATGTAGTCCATATCAATAGCATTCAGGATATACAATATGAGTTCATCCCCACTTCTAACAGCGATGGTCGCACCAATTATGTAAAAAAATCCAGGAGTTAACTACCCCAACAAAAATAGTGATTGGATATTTGAGAGTGGTAGCATGTAGCCCATATCAATAGCATTTAAGATATACAATATGAGTTTATTCCCACTTCTGATAGCGATGGTCGCACCAATTAAGTAAAAAAATCCAAAAGTAAACTACCCCTACAAAAAGGGTGGTTGGATATTTGAGAGTGGTAGCATGTAGTCCATATCAATAGCATTCAGGATATACAGTATGAGTTTATTCCCACTTCTGATAGCGATGGTCGCACCAATTATGTAAAAAAATCGACGACTAAACTACCCCTACAAAAGGCAAATTCAAGAAGACTGAATGGTATATAGACTCTGGAGCGAGCGTTCATTTAACTGCGAACGAGAGCTGGATCGAGCAGCGATTGATGTGCAGAGATATAAATGAAATTATGGTGGCAAATCAATCAAAAATGTCCGTCATATGTTCAGGAGGTGTTGAACTCGAAACAATTGTTGGTGGGAACCATTATGACATTATTGTGAAGGACGTGTTATGTGATCCGCAGTTGACCACCAATTTGTTGTCAGTAAGTAAATTGATTCAAAATGGGAATGTTGTCAATTTTAGCTCTGATGGTTGTCAAATATATAATGTACAAGGAGTGTTGGTTGCGACAGCTGATTTACAAGATGGTGTCTACAGATTAAACAGATCAGTCGCACGACAAGTCTCAGCAACTACATGGCATCGAAGATTTGGGCATATAAATAGCAGTTATTTGATTCAAATGAAGAAAAAGGAATTAGTTATTGGTCTCAAGTATTCAGGGATGACGGAAATTCAGAAGCAGAACTGTGAAGTATGCTGTGAAGGTAAGCAGTGTCGACTGTCATTCACACACAAAGGTATGCGAGCTGAAAGCCTACTGAAAGTGATACACGCAGATTTATGTGGTCCCATGGAAACTAAATCAATTGGTGAAGCCAAATATTTCCTTACCTTTGAAGATGACTGTAGCAGAATGGCATTTGTATATTTTCTGAAGACTAAATCTGATGTTTTAAGCTGTTTCAAAAACTTCAAGAGCTTGGTGGAAAACCAAAAAATGTGTAAGATCAAGGCATTCAGATCAGATAATGGAGGTGAGTTTTGTAACACCGAATTCAAATATTTTCTGGAATCCAACGGAATTGTGCATCAGCTGACAAACCCCTTCTCACCTGAACTAAATGGTATGTCGAAGAGATTGAATCGTACTCTGGTTGAGAAGGCGAAGTGTTTGATTTTTGATGCAAATTTGGAGAAGAAGTTTTGGGCTGAAGCAGTGAATACTGCAGTTTACCTAAGGAATAGATCGATTGCATCAGGTTTGCAGAAAACTCCATATGAAATCTGGACGGGGGACAAGCCTGACGTAAGCAATTTAAGGATTTTTGGTAGTTCTGTGATGGTGCATATCCCAAAGCAGAGAAGATTGAAATGGGATAAGAAGGCTGAAAAACAAATCCTGGTTGGCTACAGCGATAACACTAAAGGTTATAGGGTTTATAACACAAAATCCAATATAGTAACCACCAGCCGAGATGCAATCATAATGGAAAATTTACAAGAAAATGAGACTATAGAGGACAGGGTTCAAAGTGCAGACTCACAAGTTTCAGTGGGAGTAGCAGACTACGAGAATGCTGCAAACGAGGACTCAGTGATAGACAATGCTATTCTTGGAGTTGAATCAGATACTGCAGAAACCGAGGCGGAATCATTCAGTGAGGCTGGAGCAAGTGATGACAATGAATTCGTTCCAGAACAGCCAGTGCAGCAGAATGAAACATTGAGACGGTCAACAAGAACGCCAAAACCACGGAAGTTCGAAGATGCTGTAACCTACATTTGCTCTGAAAGTTTTGATTTTGAAAGCGATCCAGTGACCATGCAGGATGCGTTATCAAGACCAGACAAGGAACAATGGGAAGAGGCGATTCAGGATGAACTTCGCTCATTTGAAGAAAATGATGGTTGGGACTTGGTAGATATTCCCAGTCATAAAATCATAGTGGCATGCAAATGGGTGTTTAAGCGAAAATTGGACAATGACAATGGTGTGCGATAAAGAGCCAGACTGGTAGCAAAAGACTTTACACAAAAAGAAGGTACCGATTTTTTTGAAACTTTTCCACCGGTAGTTAGATTTTCTACTTTAAGACTGTTGTCATCCTTGTCTGTTAAATTAGGGCTAGATATATGTCATTTGGATGTAAAAACGGCTTTCTTGAACGGTATTTTGATAGAAGATGTATATATGATGTTACCTGAAGGTTTGAGTTATGATATTGGTCACAAAAAGGTCTTAAAATTAAAGAGAGCCATCTATGGTCTAAAGCAAGCTAGTAGAGCATGGTACGAAAGAGTAGACTTATTGCTTAGTAATTTTGGATATGTCAGGTCGAAACTAGAACCATGTTTATTCACAAAAAGGAATGGTGATAAAATGACAATAATTGCTTTATACGTTGATGATTTTTTTATTTTTTCTAATGATTGTGATGAAACGGGAACGTTGAAGAGCAACCTAGCTAAGGAATTCAAAATTAAAGACCTTGGTGAAATCAAGCAGTGTCTTGGGATGAGAGTTCGAGTAGATAAGGAAAATAAAATAATCACAATAGATCAGGAGCAATATATAAACCATGTTTTGAAGCGATTCAATATGTCAAATTGTAAACCTGTTGGTACACCAATGGAACAGAATGTTGATTTTAGTATAAATGTTAATGTTACAGATACAAAAATCAATGTTCCATATCAGGAATTAGTTGGTAGTTTGATGTACTTAGCAGTACTAACTAGGCCAGATATTGCTTATTCTGTTAGTTTTTTGAGTCAGTTTAATAACTGTTATAGTGAAATCCATTGGAAACAAGTTAAACGTGTTTTAAGATATCTACAGGGAACAAAGAATTTTGAGTTGAAATTTGTAAAAGATAATGAGGAACTAGAAGGTTTTGTAGATGCTGATTGGGCAGGTAATATAAGAGATCGTAAGTCCCATAGTGGCTTTTGTTTCAAACATTCTGGTTCAATCATTTCGTGAGAGAGTAGAAAACAGAAAACTGTTGCTCTTTCGAGTACTGAAGCAGAGTATATGGCAATTTCTGAAGCTTCAAAAGAATCCATTTATTTGAGGAATTTATTGAATGAACTGGTTGGTGATTTAAAATGTATCACTGTATTCAATGATAGTCAGAGTGCTCAAAAATTGTCAACAAATCCTATCTGCCATAAAAGATCAAAGCATATTGATATACGGCATCATTCCATTAGAGATGCTGTTGCACAGAATATGATCAGGTTGAAATATTTACAGACAGCTGAAATGCCTGCCGACATTTTCACGAAAAGCCTGTGCTATGCGAAGCACTATAGTTTTTTGAAAATGCTGGGTCTTGTACCGGTGTTGTAGAGATAGTTTTGTTATTGATTGTATTTTTTATTTTGTGCTAGTGGGAGTGTTGGAAAAGCCCAAAATAAAATGTCTATAGTATTTATTATGTTGCTAGGCAATGTTAATAAATGTCAGTCTGTACTGAAAAGTTAACGAGTGAGCTTCATTTTTCAACACTAATAAGCCTATACAGGGTTTTATTCAATGATAGGCCATAGTTACAGAGACGCATTTTTGAACCAATTTCAGATAATCATGTGTCCTAAATAGTCTGGTTTTCAAGATACAGTGTGTTGGAGGTCTACTTTTTGACCACATGAAAAATCATAGGGCGTGAAGGAAAGTCAAAAATATCATGTCCATGTCAACAAATATAGCGACGAGCGAAGTTGACTCGATTTACTGATAATAAATCCGATTTTTTTTTAAACCTGTATCTCGAAAACCAGAATATTCTTTTTCAAGACACAATTAATGACGGTATGTTAGCCTATAAGACCCTTTCTGCTTTTCTACTTGAATTTGGTTCAGGAATGCGTCGTCTTCGGAATTACGGCCTTTCATTGAGTAACACCCTGTGTAGACGAAGATAATTGTTGTTGGAACATTTTTTAGTTCTTATTTGCGAAATTAAAAATGGCTCCGTGAAGCCATCGCACACATCGTCTCATTAATATGATATAGTAGGATTTTTCAAGATTCACCTTTATAATAGATAATTTTTATGTACATATGTATGTAATCAATTTTCTTTATATATCGTACCTAGTAAACGATAATAATTGATGAATTGAGTGAACAAATCCATTCCCACCATAAATGTTCATTACATGTAGCGCATTTGGTCTGTACCGTAGTAAACAATGGCTGAACAAATTGTGCGCTCAGTCCAGCCATACTTTACTGCGATACAGCTCATGTATGCTCTGTAGCGTAGTAAGGAATGCCAATACGCTCACCGGATCGATGCGTGAAAAGGTGAAAAAGATAAAATGTTTTGAACTGAGATTTCATCTTCTGGGGTTCAGCCCTGGTTAGATAGAAACTGATTTGTGTCATAATTTTATTAGTTTTGAAAAATCAAGTATGTCTTGGAAATTCACCTGCTTGGTTGCTATTTTTCTCACCAGTAAAGTGCTTCTTCTGCAGATCAGTGTTCTTCTGTCGTAGACGCGACAAAATGTTTTGAAGAAAGTTTGTTCAGAAATGAAAACTAAATGAGAATGCAAAATTTCAAAACCCTCCGCCTACTTTGATAATTTGTATTTTTTCATTCCAAGTTTTCAAAATGGAATGAAAATGGATTTGATCTCAATATTTTAAGTTTGTTTGTGTTTTTTTATTTCAAAAGTTGTTCTTATTTGCAAAATTGCGTAATTCATCAATTAAAGAGTTTTTGGTAATAACCTTTCTAATATCTTCAAAAAATCAAAGTGGGCAGAGGGTTTTGAAATTTTGCATTCTAACTCAGTTTTTTATTCTGAACAACTTTGTTTAATAACATTTTGTCGCATCTCCTATAGAAGAAGCACTTCACAAGTGAGAAAAATACTTTCTAGGCATTGGCTATAAAAAAAATTGTATAGTCAATGTTTCTTTCTAGGTATAATATCCAAGACATGCTCGATTTTTCGAAACTAAAATTGAGACACAGATTAGTTTTTACCCAAGCAGGGCTGAACCCCAGAAGATGAAATTTCAATTCAATTTTTTTGATTGTCTTTTTCACCTATTCATGCGTCGACACACTGTCACTGTATATTGTTTGAGCTTGGTTGAGCAATTTGTGAACATTCATAATATTATATTCTGTATCGATTCCCTTGTGGATTGAATCCAAAAATTCTCACAAAAACAACTATAAGCTTTATGCGATTTGAAAAAATAAAAAAACATTTATCTACAAGTTTAGGCAAAAAAGGGCCAATTTGCGTAATAAAATGACATGAGCATTTTGCTGATACTCGCTCATTCATGAGAAACGTCACATTAGGAAATATACTTCATTTTTTTTGCAGTAATCAATTCTTTTTTTAGGTTCCACTGGAAGGCAGCTTTCGAAAAGTTTGATGTTCGAAGGTTTTGTCATTTACATACTCATATAGAGGATCGTTTTTAGATAACAAAAAAAAAATATAGGATAGGTAGGTATGTATAAAGAGTGAGGACGCGTTGGTTGAAATAAATTCATTCAAAATTCAGCCCAGTCCGCAGAACCTCGTCAAAATGACGTCATAATCTGGTGACTTCTGGTCGATAGACGTCATTCGACCAATCACTGACGACATTTTCACGTGAGTTCACTGATACATTATTGACGTCATTTTAATCTCGTCATATTTCCGACCATTTCTGGTGATGTTTATTTTTTGAATTTCATTGCAATATTTCACGTTAACACAATTCAGGATGCATATGTCATTTTCTCATGTGTTAAAAAACTGATCATAATCTTGACTCTATACATGTATTTTGAAATCCGCACTCTTTCATGCAATGTCTGTTGAATTTCTATTGGCTGGTTGCCACACCCATGTGCCTGCGCAGTTCAAACACCGGAAAAGACGAACGAGATCAGATCGGCCATTTTGTCGGATGTTTCCCAATGTTTCCGGCAAAGGAGACGCTATATCGTCTCAGTGAATGTGTTATGTGTTTTTCTTGTGTGTTTTTCGAGGTTTTCTGTGTGATTTTGGCGTGGGTAAGTGCCTAGAATAATTTTGGTCATGATTGCTGCGAGTTATTATTGTATTTGTTAAGATGAAAGGCTTTTTTTGTCGGTGTTTTCTAAGTTGGTCTGAATATGGCGTGCAATCAGACTTGCCACTCTTGCCAGATGGATTAATTACATTGTTTTTCAAAATGGGAAAAAGGCATCATCTATGTTTAGATAAAAATAGGGAATTAGTTAAGTTTATTCCATTCAAAACTGCATGAATCTCTGAATGTGCATCGATTTTGGTCCGGCGCAACGGTCAGATGATCAGCTGTTTACTATTTTCATAACAAATCTCTCTTTAGTCTCTTTTGATCTATTTTTTGAGTGTAAAGTATTTCATGAATCAGTGCCAAATTTTGGAATGCCCGGATATTTTTGTCTAAAGCGAAAGATATTTTTGTTGTGATTTCAAAAATAACATGTTGAGTATTCTTATAAAGTTGATATTTAGTTAAGCTGTTTTTGTTTATCTACCTACCTACCTACCTCTTACCTAAACCTACGTTAGAAGAGCTTGGATTGCTTGGAAAAAGGGTTGATTTTAAATATACTATACTCACAGAACACATATACAAAGTTTAGAAAAAAAACGTAAATGGAGGGCGGGGCCTAAGTGAAAGCTTTGATTCGCATCCACCAAGAGGCGCTGATGTGCCTGAAGTTCGTTGAATTTCGAGAAGATGGCGGAACGTAGAATGCCATATGACAGCTTATTAGCTTGCCATGATGACAGATGAACGTCATCTTTCGTCTTTTACTCCGTTTGAAATATTTGATGTGTTGCCTTTTGTGCTTTGATGCCCCTCTAAGCGGAAAAATGTCCTGGTAATCTTCATCAAAAAACCTGTTAGGAGGCTGGGCATAATTCGGAATACTGGAGGTTCATCAGTCTTCCAGTTGCCCACGGAAAACTGGCGAAGAAATCTATTCTGCGCAAAACAAGGGAAGTCACACAAGAAAAAAAGCACTCTGCCAGGATAAACGAATAGGATTTTGACCAGATCACTTCACAATACATCAAACAGTGAGGTAAGTGACACCATCTTGAAAAGGGAAAACAAAGGGGAAGAAACAGGAGCAGTGTTCCTTGAGAAAGTCCGTAACAACCGTCCTACCTCACATGGAGCGCACCGCTTCCGCAAACCTCCGGAGTGAGTGGCATTTTCTCATAGTCTTCATCAGAGAGGCAGTGCCCCGCAGCGCAAAATGCATCCCCAGATGGTCCAGGACATTCAAGAGAAAACCGAAAAAACTGCATTTATTTAGAGTTTTTTTCCCATGTTATATTATTCTACCTATTAAAAAAGGTGTTATAAAGACAGTGTCAATGTCAAAGTCAGTGCTTTTTTGTATTTTGTCAAAAACCTTATCAAACGTTATCCTCATTGTAACATGGATGATGTTCACGGTTATTGCTATGTACGGGCAATACATCCAAAAAAGTGTTGCATTATCGGTTGTGAAAATCGTGATAGCAAACGGCATCGTTTCCCTAAAAATCTACCCGATGTTTACAAAGTATGGATGTCCCTCATTCCTCATTAGTCCATTAAACCATGAAAACCTATCGGTTGAGCAAATTTACAACAAGTTCTATGTATGCGACGATCACTTTGATCCCAAGTGTAAGTTGCCAATGGGAAGACGCGGGCTCAAAAGAAACGCTGTTTCCACAATCAACATTGCAGGTAAGAAAAAAAACCTAGTTTAGTATGTATATTTTAACTAATTCACATTTTCTCATACTTTGTAGGCCTATTTCTGTGATATTAGAGGGCAGCTATGGTAAATATATATGTCACTTATGTGATTTTTTTCTTTTTTTAGGATATGATAGTCTCGACTTAGAACATGTTGTTGGAAAAAAAGCACGAATGAAAGATGACTCATACGTCATATCAAGTTCATTATCAGGTAGGTATCTTCTGAAAGTCTTCTTTTCAACTGTTCATTTTATTTTTGTAGTATCCTGAAATTTTCGAAATGATTCCATGTGAAAACAATACAATGATATTTATAACGACACTTAATTTACTATGTTTTTGAAATTCAAGATTTCTGTGTTACAGAGTAAAATATTACAAAGTCACCTATTTCAGAGGTATTTACAAAAGAGTCCACATTGCCCGATGATGGAACACCTAAAAATGACAATGTAATGGAAGGTTAGTTGAGTAAATTCTCCATAACTATTTTGATTAATTCTCATAGATGCCATTTTGTTTGCTCTTTATTTTCATACATTAGCTACCGATCCATACAATCCTTTTTTTAGTTCAATATCTTGAAGGGTTCGTTGACAGGCCACCACCCAGCAAACAAAACCAAAACCAATACGTGAATAAGACGTTGATTTTTGGTGGATATTCGACTAGTATTTTGCCAACGTGAATAAGACGAATATTTTCCGAAGCTAAGCAACTGATTGCATTCATCAAACATAAGTATAAGGGGTTGTATTAATAATATTGTATATAACTCAAAGAAATATGATCAATTAATTGAACTGAAAAAAATGTTTGAGTAACAATATTGACAATTTAGTAACTTTAACCTATAAAATTTGCATTTTTAAACATATTGTAATTGTTCATACAATACATACAAATTTGTTATCAAACAAAATAAGCATTTACCAAGAAATGGGTATTCTTGACAATTATTTTTGTTTATCTCACTACTAATTTGTTAAGTTTCGGCAAACCAAACAAAAAAATAGTAAATTTGCTATTTTAAAACTATCAAATTGTATTTTCAACCATTATATGTTTTCTGTACTATTCCCGAAGTACTGGAAGCTAAAAAATTGTAAAAGCAAACATAAATGGAGTTAAGCAAACATATTTGTAGTCCGTCTAACTTTTTTTGGGATGCGCAAGATGAATATTTGTATTTTTATTGGTCATTCCTTTACGATAAGTTAGACTCAGTTAGAGCGTCGCCTTCGCGTTACCCGGACTTCGCCCTAGCGGCGTACTAACATTTCTAGTTTTTTCTTTTGTGATTGTTGTGAACGTGAACTGAAGTGATTATTAAGGTAATTGAAGTGAAGAGAGGCACAGTGTTCGGTATAATTTAGGTGTAAACATTTGGTGTAGAAATGTACCCGAACAAACAGTCTCTGCCCTTTGACGATACCATCGATTTTTCCAATGTATTGGTCAACTCGATTTTAAGCTCGACACCAGCGCAATCAAATGTATCCGCTGATCTTCCTACAGAGACCGAATCGGATATGTGTCTAAGAAGTTTGTTGGATAGTTGGGGGTTTTCACACTTATATGACCTTTTAAAAAGTATGTATGTATATAAAAGTTTACCTCAATTATTAAACTTTGAATTAATACTTCTTAATTTCACTGGTGGGTGCGGCCCATGGTTGCTTTTGGTATACAGTGAAATATCTTCTCATTATCAAGTGTGAACCATATTCTATCTCGTCGTCTTAGTTAGAAAACCTCGTAAGTCCACAATTTGGTAAAAATGAAATTTTACCATCATAAAACGAAGAAAAATGCCCTCTATCGATAGAAAAATTTTCTTAAGTCCCAAAATAATATAGAATGTTATTTCAGCCTATAGAGAAATTCTCGTAAGTCCTCGATTGTCATATTAGATGCGCAAACCTTGTAACTCCCTCATTTGTAATGTTGACGGACATGCTATCAACAGTGCTGTGAATTTGTTAGGTGTTTTTAAGAAAAATAGTGTTTGTTTTTGTTATAAATAAAGGTAAGTTGTTCCTCATATCATTTTCTTCAATTTTCGCTATTTTTAAGTACTTTTACCTATCATTCTATCGAAAAATTGGTCAATTAAAGTGACCTTGGAGTTACGAGATTTTCTCTACGACGTTAAGGGTGGTTTTATCATATCTGTAGGAGTTACGAGTCAAAAATCAACTATGGCAATCTCTCAGCGAGCTTTAAAAATGGTGAGACGGGCAACAGAAAATTATGTAGTGGGGTTGGATGGAATATTAGTTCCAATGAATGATTACGAAGTAAAGGATATAGGTTCACCAGAAACTGTAAGTTATATTTTCTCTATGAAACCATGTAATGTTGTTTGATGTATTTCTTAGAATTTTTTTCAAGAAATGGGATCCGACGGAACATCAGTACCAATACGTGATTCTGATGATAATATAACGGAAATAACTGGGGAAATATGTACACCAGAAGATATTTTTCTATGTGAGACTGTAAATTTGGAAAGTATTTATTTTTTATTTTACAGAACACCTTATGTGTTGATAATGGTGAAGAACATGATGAACAATTGAATGAAGACATTGATGTAATGATAAATAATAATTATAAAGAGAATGATGAATTTTTCAACCCATCCCGAGAAGAAGAAATGGTAGAAAATTGCAATATAGAAATGAACATTTTTGAGTCAATGGAAAATGTCAACAATATTGCGAATGAGGAAATAACAAAAGATGTAAGAAGCGTTGAAGATGAGGACATTAATTGTATTGAGATGAAAATGATGGAATCAGAAGAGCAAGATGGCAATGAGAATCAAGAATCAACAGAGGACATAGAGAATTCAACAGGATACAACAACGAAGCTGTAAATGACAGTATGGAGATGGAAATAATGGAATCAGAAGAACAAGATGTCAATGAGAATCAAGAAACAACAGAGGACATAGAGAATTTAACAGGAAACAACAACGAAGCTGTAAATGACAAGAAACGAAGAGTTGGAAAGTGGAACGTAGAAAAAAATAAATGGGAAAAAAATGTTAACAAAATGAAGCAAGAGCATGGAGCAGCATACAAAGGACGACAAAAGATGGATGGAAAAGTTAGTTATAACATACCCAGGGAAAAAAGGGCAATGAAAGAGAAATGCAACTGTAAAAGTTTCTCGATTAAAAATTCAAAACTCAAATGTCGTGAGTTTTCAGAAGAAGAAAGAGCATTGATATTCAAAAAATTTTGGAAAAAACTAAATTGGAAGGAAAAAAGAATGTATGTTAGCTGTATGTTGGAAACAAAAAATACTGAGCGTGCAAGAAACCGTAAAGAAGAGTTTTCATCCAGAAGAAAGTTGTCCGTCGAATATTACATGGGCAAAGGAGAGACTAAGTTGAGAGTGTGCAAGAAAATGTTTCTTAATACTCATGCCATTGGTGAATATAGTGCTTTGCAGTGGAAGAAAGAAAATGGTCAGATTGAGGTTGGGTTCGACTCAGATAGTGGCACTGAAAACGCTGAGAATCCTGAACCATCGCGTAAGAAAAAGGCAAGAGAAGAGACACTGAACCAAGGGTGGATTGCTTACATGACTTTTTCAATGATTTACCGAAGTTAGAAGCCCATTATTGTCGGGCCTCAACCTCCAAACTTTATGTGGAACCAGTCTGGAAAAGCAAACGCTCAATGTATGATGTTTATGCAAAAGAATGGTGTTCAAAGAAGAATATCAGACCCCTGTCAATTTTCGCATTTGAAAAATATTTTGCTGAACATAATCTCACTTTATACATCCCCAAGAAGGATCAGTGCGAAATATGCGCAGAACATGAAGTAGGAAACCTTGATGATGAAAAATATAAACAGCATCAAACAAGAAAGACCGAAGCCCGCAATGAAAAACAGAAAGATAAAGAATCAGACGATTTGGTATACATCGTAGATGTACAAGCTGTACTTTTAAGCCCTCTATCAAAAGTGTCTGCAAACTATTTTCGTACCAAACTTATAACCCACAACTACAGTATTTTTGACTTGAAAACTCATGATGGATTCTTTTACTTATGGAATGAATCAGAAGGAGGGGTGAGTGCTGATAATTTTGCTTCGCTATTGTGCAATTTTTTGGTGAAGGAAGTCATTCCCAAAAAGAGTGTAGATCAAAAGATAATTTTATACAGCGACGGATGTGCCAGCCAGAATAGAAATATAACACTTGCGAATGCACTTTTGAACCTTTCTGTATTTTATTCTGTGACCATCATACAGAAATATCTCGAGGTGGGTCACACCCAGATGGAGGTTGACACGATGCACTCCGTTATAGAAAGAAGAATGAGAGATGTGAAGATTAACGTTCCCGCTGACTATGAGCAAATCTGTAAAACTGCTCGCAAAAAGCCGCACCCGTACAAGGTTGCTTATTTATCCCATGATTTTTTAAAAAAATTTACTCAAGTACAGGTTTATCCAAATATAAGACCCGGAAAAAAGGCAGGTGATCCCCAGGAATCAGATTTAAGACAATTGAAATACACCCAAGAAGGAAAAATCTATTTCAAGCTAAACCACTCCGATCCTTGGAAGGAACTAGAAGTAATATTATAATATTTCATTGTTAAATATTTTTTTAAAACTGATGTTTTGCAGTGTCGTTCAAGAAATATCCCATGTATTGATCCGGAACAACTACCCCGCTTATATAGATCAAGACTACCCATTAAAAAAACCAAATATGATCATTTGCAATATCTGAAGAGGTCTTTGCTCCAAGACTTTCATGATTTCTACGATAATCTACCTTTCCAGTAATAATAAAACTTTTTTTCATAAACCGAAACCTTGTGCATTTTATTTATTTAAAATTGATCACTCCCAGAGTTGAAAAACATACTTTTAGCCCTATTATTATTGTTGCCAACTGTAAAGGAAAACCTCGCAAGTCCAAATAGCTGCTACAATTTATTCCGAAAATCTCGTTAGTCCATTGTTATTTACTAATTGTCATTTTGGTAGGAGAAATGTTTTAAAAAATCAAATCTCCAAATACAACATTGACATTAAAACCCAAAATATATCGAGAAATGGAGAACACGTTTCTGCAGAACGTTTTTTTGATCCCCTGTTAACTTGTCTGTTTTGGACTTACGAGGTTTTCTAACTAAGCCGACGATCTTTTTTTTAGATGTGTATTTGAATTTCAGAACCGGATCGGAGCCGACTGACGTCATTTTTGTCTGAATTCTGATTCGTCCGAAACCCGAACGTATAACGACGCAACCTTACTACTATCAATTAACCTTGGGCGCGGCCGGCGTGCAGAAAACATATACGGGGGATGAGGGGCACTATAGGGTTTTCAAATGTCCGTTTTTTCTCATGCCGTCTGGTCGAGAACTTTTGGCAAATCGGACAAAAGTGTTTGTTATTTGTACAAATAATTAAAGTACCTGCACTTAATTTTTTTTTTAAGTTGTCCGGATTTTTTTCCCCCAATACATGGCAAATAGCGAATAGAAATAGATATACCGCTGCTAAATTACCATTTTCAAAAAAAATCATTAATGTTTAGTTTTACCGTTTGGATAGTTTACCGGACCCCCGTGCTAATCCTACACATTCTAGGCGACAAAATTACCATAGAAAGATTGGGTTATATGAATGAGGAAGACTTGAAGGAGTTGCTAAAATCATACAAATTGGGAGTTCGGATAGAATTCAGGCGAAAGTTGACAGAGTGGAAACTGCAGAACGTAAGTAATAAAATCACCAAAGAATTTTTTATTCTAACAAACTTTGCTCGAAACTCGATACGGTCTAATTTTGTTGCAAATTTTTCCCTTTTTTTAAAAAAAGTGGTACACTTCAGAAATGAACTTATACATCAGGGCGTTTCAATCTCAAACCGGCCAACTTTAAAAGCTCCAAGAAGGTCGAATCCGTCGATTTTTGTCTTGAGGAGGAGATATTTTGCGTCTATTTTCAACTTCGCAACTTCGAAGGGCCTTCAAAATGAGGTATCAGTCGACTACCCTTTCCATTTAACATTTTGTGGGTGAATTCCACCACCGATCAAGGTCAAAGTGAAAAAATGCTATATTGTACCTACATAATGACAGAACAGGTACAAAGCATATTACAAACTATAAAAAAAAAAAGTTATGACTTCAATCACAAAAATTTAAGAAATATAAAAAATATAGCAGAAACGAATACATAAAAAACATGGGGTGAAGTTGCGAAGTTGAAAATAGACGCAAAATAATTCCTCCTCAAGACAATAATCGATGGGTCCGAGCGTTTTTTATTTTGTTTTCTTACACCTTTCTGACACCCTGTAGCAATAAAAAAAAATTGTGCCTATTAAAAATTATGTATTTTTTAGAATTTAACAACATGGTGGACATGTGATACTCTCACGAATCTTGATGAGCAAACTAATAGGGAAACAACATCTTCAACACCTACATCAGCTTGTTCCTCAACAAACGCTTTGAAAAGCTGGAATTCATTTGTAAGTTACCATAGACGTATATCCGTGGTTATACGTCTAAGTTACCTTTCTGATAAATGAAATTTGTACAGTGCGGCTCAAAAAAGTCCCCTCGCACCTTTTTTTTGAATCAGTGCACTAAATATTTTGTAAATTGGCATAATTACTAACGAAATACTACTTTTTGATGTTACTGAAGTACTTTCAGTATTCAAGATGGCGACTGGGCCAGAAAGAAGGGTCATGTGATCTCATTCGAGATATTATCGAGTAGATCATTGTGTAAATTTTTTTTAAACGCATTCGTACGGATATGACTGACCTGTCAAACTTTTAAGATAAGGAATAAATTCGTAAAAAAAAGAACTGTAACGAGGTTTCGGGGTAGCTCGTTTTCCCTGGTCGGAATTAATCCCACCCCTGTTTTTATCAATAAACTATTTATTCAATTCCTAAATATATACAACATATATACAACTATCCCGACGGGGAAGTCTGGTAATGTCTCTGGAGCCTAGGTAGCCTATTTCAGGTCACCAGCTAGTCTCTGGTAGAGGGGTTCCCTTGTTCCGTACGTCCGCAACAAACTCAGCTCGTCTGGCAGGGACGGTTTCGGGACTCAACACGTCCGAAACAGGATGAACCAAACTCAACTCGTCTGGTCGGGAGGTTTCGGGACTCAACACGTCCGAAACAGGAGGAACCAAACTCAACTCGTCTGGTCGGGAGGTTTCGAGACTCAACACGTCCGAAACAGGATATTCTAACTAACTCAACACGTTAGTTAGAGGGGATTTGTATCTACCGACTCAACACGTCGGTGGATACCTCAGGAGCGCACCGTTTGACTCAACACATCAAGCGGTACTCCTCTTCGACATCTCCGACTCGTTCATTTATACTTTCCTCGTCGGCCCCTACTACGGTCCCCACTCTCGTCCGAGCGGCCGCGCTCGATGGGTTTCGGTGATGTGGTACGAGGGCGGTCTGATAATTACCTAAACCGGGGCTACTGGCTGTGATGATCCCTTTGGTATCATTACACACCCCCCCCTCTCTTTCTAAAAAAAAAATATTTAGAGTTTTTTTTTTTCCTTTTCCAACGCAACCGGCCACGATTACAGGTGTTCTGTTGATATCTTTATGGCTTTGCCCCCTTTCACTCGCAAACGGAATTTCCCTTTTCTACCCCTCAGGTGTTGTGGTGCTAGTTCCGCCAAACCTATCGATACCTTGACAGGA
This sequence comes from Orchestes rusci, assembly GCA_958502075.1. Classification (NCBI taxonomy): domain Eukaryota; kingdom Metazoa; phylum Arthropoda; class Insecta; order Coleoptera; family Curculionidae; genus Orchestes; species Orchestes rusci. The sequence continues at coordinate 91,478,020 of OY293304.1, read as the reverse complement.
ACCACAACCTTGGAAGCAACTGTAGCTCGAGTTGTCAACAACTTTGGTGACGTCCCGAAGAGTTCCCGTACCTTGTCCAACAACTTGACTGACTGTTCCGCGTTCCGTCCAGGCGTTGGTGGCTTGGCGTCGGTGGGCGGTGTACAGACTATCGGGGACACGTTCATCCATTCCGGTTGGTGGGGTGGTGTCGTATGACTGATAACAACGTCTGCGGTCATTGGCGTCATCGTTAAAGGGGATACAGCCATTATCGCATGGTATTCTCTGGGTGGTGTCGCTTCTCCGGGTAGTGGCGAGGGGAAGAATGGTATGTACAAAGTGTCCATGTCCATCTTGTTGAAACTGTTTCTTGATACTGATTTTGACGGAGTAATGGGGCATCCTCTTATACTGTCCTTACTACGGTGGGGAATCCGGGTGGGGTCCCGATGCGTACGCTGGTTTAAGATCCTTGATATGCACTTTGTTTATTTTTCTTCCAGTCTTATCTTTCAACTGATAAACGTTGTTTGATAATTTCTTGTATACCGTATATGGCCCTGCAAATTTCGGTGCTAATTTTGCGTCAAAATTCTTCGCTGCGTTCAACAGATTATATTCCTTTTTCATGACCAAATCACCCAACTTGGGGGCCCAATCTCGGCGTCTCAGGTTGTAATAATGGCTATGTGATGAAAAAGCTCTTGCCAGGTTCACTTTTACTAACTCGAAAGATTCTCTTAACTTTGCCAAATATTGGCCATGTTCTGTAGGAGAACAATTTTTTCCCAATTCCGGATCAGGCATCAGAGAACTTGGCATTCTGGGTTCTCTTCCAGAATTTAGAAACATCGGGGTAAACCCAGTCGACTCGTGTTTCGCCGAGTTAATCGCGAAACTGATTTCATTCAAGTTTTCGTCCCACTTTTTGTGGTTGTTGTCACAATATTGTGATATCATGGTCTTGATCACTCGGTTGGCTCTCTCTACCGGATTTGTCTGTGGGGAGTATGGGGGAATTTCTATTTTCTCTATCTTGAACTCTTTCAGCAGGCTCCCAAACTCACGGTTATCGTATTGTCTGGCGTTATCTGTTAAAATTTGTCTAGGTGCGCCAAATTTTAAGATTATCTTGTCTTTGAACGTCTTGCAAATCACGCTGGCTGTTACTTTGCGTGTCGCGCATATCTCTACCCACTTTGTAAATCTATCTTGGAATACTATAACGTAGTTATTTCCTTTACTTGAGGTTGGTAGTGGCCCGATTACATCTGATGAAATTGTTGCCCACGGTTGATCTGGTATGAAGGTGGAAACCATTTTTCCAGGTGTCTGCGACTGTGACGGCTTGTATCGTTGACAAATCGTGCAACTTCTCACGAAGTCTGTTGCCATTTTAAACATCCCCGGCCAGTAGTACTTCTGTGCTAGGCGCGCTAAGGTCTTCGCTATACCTAGATGACCTGCTGTTTTTGCCTCATGGTTTTCCTTCAAAACCTCTTCTCTATTTTCCGATGGTACGCAGACTTTCCATGGGCTAGACATCTCGTTTTCTTTGTAGTCATATTTGTCCCAAAAATGTCGATACAGGACGTCGTCCTGTACCTGTAATCTGGGCTATTTTTTGGATATCTTACTACTTCCTCTTTCTTTTTGTTGTACCAACTGTCTGATGTTGTGATTGCATTGGCTGTTAAACGAGGTTGACGGGATAAATTGTCTGCCAGGTGGTTCATAGAACCTTTTCGGTAGATAACGTCAAAATCAAATTGTTGCAGAGTCATAGCCCATCTTGCTATCCTTCCAGTGGGGTTTTCCATCGACTGAAGGTATCTCAGACTCTGATGATCTGTGATGACGGTGAAAGGGTATCCTTCGAGGTATGGTTTCATTTTCTGGATGCCAAAGACTTCAGCCAAGAGCTCTTTCTCTGTGACACTGTAATTCCCCTCTGCGTCTACTAATGTGCGACTGGCGTATGCTATGACTCTATCGTGACCTTCTTCGTCTTTCTGTAATAACGCTGCTCCCAATCCAACATTGCTGGCATCCGTTTGCAAGAAGAAACGTTTGGAAAAATCCGGGCAGACTAAAATTGGTGCTTTTGTGAGCAACTCCTTTACTTTTTTAAACGCGCTGTCCTGTTCTGGATCCCATCTCCATCTTTGCTTTTTTTTAGTAATTTGTTCAATGGTGCTGTCAAAGTGGAAAAGTCTTTGATGAATCTGCGGTACCAGGATGTGACTCCCAAGAATCTTCTTAATTCTTTGACTGTACGGGGTGCCTGCCATTCTCTGATTGCTATAACCTTATCCTCGTCCGTTTTGATACCCTCTTTGTTGACCACGTGTCCCAAATATCTTATTTCCTCCTTGCAAAAATGGCATTTCTCTTCGTTAATTTGCAGGTTTGCGGCTCTCAATCGACGAAATACCTCTTTTAGGTTGGACAGATGTTCCTCAAATGTTCTCCCTAGTACCACTATGTCGTCGAGGTATGCAAAAGCTACTGGTTCCATCTCGGGTCCAATTACTGAATCCAGAAGTCTCTGGAACGTTGCGGCTGCGGAGTGAAGTCCAAAAGGTAGCACCTTAAACTGAAAGAGTCCTTTACCTGGTACTATGAAGGCTGTGATTGGTCTGCTTTCTTCGCAGAGAGGTACTTGCCAATAACCATTCTTTAAGTCTAATGTGGAGATGTACTCGGCTGCGCGGAGTTTTTCTAGAATGTGATTCATGTAGGGCAGCGGATATGCGTCTTTTTCGGATGCCTCGTTTATCTTCCTGAAGTCCACACAAAAGCGATAAGTCTTGTTTTTCTTTTCGACGAGCACTATCGGTGAACTGTACGGGCTATTTGATCTTTCTATGATGTTCTCTTCCAACATCGTGTCTACCTCGTCGTAAATAATTTTCTGCATTGCCGGATTTCGTGGTATGTACCTTTGTTTGATCGGCCTCTTATCTTTTAGTTTGATGTGATGTTCGATCAGAGGCGTTGTCCCTTTAATTTCTTTGAACTTCATCAGTTCGGTTTTCAGGAAGTTGTTCAGTTCATATTGTTGGTCTGGGAGTAACACAGGGTTGATCGTCGGCTTATCTCTCTCCCCGTCTATCGCGCTAGTTCTGCTGTTCTGGCTTAGCTCTCTCTCGGTGGCTGTTATGTCTGGTTGTTGACTCCAATCTACTGTGTTATTGTATAGGTTTATCTTAGCACCCCATTTTCGCATTGTCTCTAACCCGAGGATCATGTCCGACGTTAAGCTAGGTAGGACGAAGAATTTTCCACGTCTTTCCCGACCTCCAACCGTGCAATTGAGGGAATAACTTCTATCTATTTTGACCGTCTCTCCATTTGCCACTGTTGCCTCTAGAGATTCCTGTTGGCTGTTGATCCTAGCTTTTCACAGAACTTCGCTATTTTCCGACCAATGAACGATGTCTGGGAACCAGTGTCTATCAATGCGTTTATGACTGTATTGTTTGTGAGTGCTAGCTTGACGTGGATCCGAGCTTCGTCGTGGCTTTTTACATTATTGCAAAAGGTCCTTAATGATCTCGACCTGAGTCGCCTCTGTTTACCCAGGTCTTGCTGGCGTTTCCCTGTTCTCTGTAGCAGTTACAGTCCCCGGACCTGGTCCCCATGTTGCTGCAGTAACTGCAAAATAATTTTGAGGGTGCTCGGCACTCCTGACGCCGATGTCCTCTTCCTCTACATCTCCAACAGCATACGTTCCTGTCGTAGTTTGAAAGTCGGGTCGGCTTGGTTGTGTCTGCGCTATCTTCTAGCTCTCTCCTGGCAAAGTCTTGTTTGTTGTAATAACGATTTCCGTAACGCCATGGTGCGGGTTTTTGGTCAGTTGCTTCGCCTCGTTGCCTCTCTTTTCGTACCGCTTCGAACTCTTCAGCCAGTTGTATTAATTCTCTTAGAGAGTCGAAATCCCTTCTGCGAACAAACATCTTGCACTCTGGTCGCATGTTTGTGTAGCTCTCGAGTTCCTGGTTCCTCGTGAATCCACTATGTCTCCAAATTAATGTCTGCAAGTCTATGATATAGTCCTTAATATTTTCGCTACTTCTCTGTGTCCTTCTTCGAATTTTCTCCTCGAGTTCTGTCTCTAAATTTGGTGGCATGAAGAAATTAGCGAAATCCTCCAGAAAGTCTTTCCAATTTTGCCAGTGCTTGCAGTTATTCCTATACCATAAAATCGCTTTTTCTTTCAGTAACTCCGGGAGGGCTCTTAGCATCTGGTCATCTGAGATTCGATAAGCCAGCTTCAATTCTGCTAACCGTTCTAAGAACTCTACCGGATCTCCTGATCCTTTGAAAAACAAGCCCCACTTTCGGACTTTGTCTAAGACTGATGAGTCGTCGTTGTTTGGTGGTAACTCTTGTCTCGACGACTTCCCCGTGTCATCAATGTTTTCGGTGTCTGGTGTGTTTTCTTCTGTATTCCTTTGATCTGCCCTTAAATCTTTACCGTCCGTATTCGTTTCTTTTAGGTGCCTTACCAATCTTGATCGTAGGTCGCTTACCTTCCCTTCGGGGTCTAAACCTGCTCTCACTATGGTCTGTTGTAGTTCTGCTTTGCCCAGGTGGTAGATCCACCCGACCGTCTTGTCAGCGATTTCCAATCCGTAGGCTTCGCTGTCACTCATGTCGTCGTCTTCTGTTTCAATTTTGCTCGGGCGCCAACTTTGTAACGAGGTTTCGGGGTAGCTCGTTTTCCCTGGTCGGAATTAATCCCACCCCTGTTTTTATCAATAAACTATTTATTCAATTCCCAAATATATACAACATATATACAACTATCCCGACGGGGAAGTCTGGTAATGTCTCTGGAGCCTAGGTAGCCTATTTCAGGTCACCAGCTAGTCTCTGGTAGAGGGGTTCCCTTGTTCCGTACGTCCGCAACAAACTCAGCTCGTTTGGCAGGGAGGGTTTCGGGACTCAACCTGTCCGAAACAGGATGAACCAAACTCAACTCGTCTGGTCGGGAGGTTTCGGGACTCAACACGTCCGAAACAGGAGGAACCAAACTCAACTCGTCTGGTCGGGAGGTTTCGAGACTCAACACGTCCGAAACAGGATATTCTAACTAACTCAACACGTTAGTTAGAGGGGATTTGTATCTACCGACTCAACACGTCAGTGGATACCTCAGGAGCGCACCGTTTGACTCAACACATCAAGCGGTACTCCTCTCCGACATCTCCGACTCGTTCATTTATACTTTCCTCGTCGGCCCCTACTACGGTCCCCACTCTCGTCCGAGCGGCCGCGCTCGATGGGTTTCGGTGATGTGGTACGAGGGCGGTCTGATAATTACCTAAACCGGGGCTACTGGCTGTGATGATCCCTTTGGTATCATTACAGAACAAACCAGGCATACTTACATTTTTATTGTGAAAGATGTTGGAAATGTCCTGCGTTGACTACCAAACAATGGAATAATCTAAGTATCTGAGAACTTTCCACGGACAAGCTCGTTAAAAAATTGAAACTTTTAATTCAAATGATATTTTTTAAAGCTAAAAGTTTGACAAGCTGTTATATCCATACGAATGCGGTTAATCCTATGAAATTTTTACACAATAATTTACTCGATAAGACGTTTCAAATAAACATCATTTGAATCACACGACCCCTCGTTCTATTTTTGTATTCAAAAACTCATAATTTCGAGTTTTAAGGACGATGGCTCCAACTTAAAATTCATTGTAGGACCTCCTGAACGTTATTGAAGAATCTCCCAATGGGGATTACGTAATTAGAGTTTTTAACAAAACTAAAAGATTGGATGATGCATCAAGAAAAATAATTATTGATGCAGTAATCGGATGGCATATGCAAAACTGTATAAAAATAACTCGACCTATATTTGAATCTTTGGCATCAAACATAGAAGAACAATTTAATGATAACAAGGTAGGTAAATAAAGTAGCATTCTAGACCTTTTCAATATGATACAACTAATTAAGTGAATCCGTGAAGATAAAACCAAAGCCATTTTTTTTTAAGTACGATTTACATATTTTTTATTTATTTCAGAACATTTATTAAAAGAAAACTGGTGACACTCCCTCTGGTCGTCTTTATGACAAATTTTAAAGTGTATTAGTTATACCCCTATACAATGTATGTTGAATGTGCTAAATATTTTATCAGTGAAGCAAAAAATTATTTATAATGTAAACGTGTTTATATTTAAAATTAGGAAGAAAATGTTACCACTTTATATTTGTGATAAAGTTAAATATTTCATTGATGTACATGATTATGGAACCAGACAGTGTAATGATTTTATATTGTTTAACAAATGCAATTCTAGTCAGATGCTAAACTCACTTTTACATAAGAGACTTCAGGAATTCAATCAACTACCTGCTTACCTGAAGAAATGTGATAATTTGAACCAGTTTAAATGTCTGTTGAGGAAACATGTTTTAAACCAAGTTTAGGGTAATGGTTGTTTGTATTTGCTTTTTACATTAATTGTTATATTATAAGATTTTAATTTTACATTTTTCATTTTTTACTAATTGGAACTGATTTTTTTTTTAGATATTATTAAGGATTTGTGTAATTTTGTAGCGTTATGCTAAATAAAGATAATTATTATTATTTTTATTAATATTATTATTAAATATCAAAATCATACTAAAAGGTTAAGAAAATCAGGTATACTATCTACTCAGCGCCGCTCAGAAGACAGTTCAAATTCGGCAAATAAACCAGGCGAAGAACATTTTGACGAACATCAAGATGATGATGAGGTAAACATTATACTATACTTATAATTGTGATCTTTTGAATATTTTATTTTTATATGAACCAGTGCCCCGAAAATAAACTTTGGCTTCGAAAAAATAACAGCCCATGGAGTGAAGTGAAAAGGAGATGGGATAATACATTCAAGTTGGGAAGAAAGGATATTCTAGACCCGAACAATAATACGGCAGAAATTTTAAGAAAGTGGCCTCTATATAAACACTCAGATGTATTCACTTTGGTAAGTTAGAACAAGTTAAATATGCCGACTTAATATCTGATACTTTTAGAGCGACCTGGACTTTTCTCAACTCCATAAAGAAAAATCCTATAATTGGTTAAAAAAGTGGGACAGGTTCAAAACCCAGATAATACCTATACTAAACAAAAGAATAAAGGACAAACAAAACATCAGTCTCCTTAAGTTAGTCAACACACTTAATACCGACGGTAAGTTATTTTAAAGTTACGTTTTGTGTACAGCTTTTGCAGTATAGTATACAGGGTGTTTCAGAATAACATGCTAATAATAAAGGGGGTGATTCTTGGGCTCATTTTAAGAAAAAAAATTCATATGAACGTATGTCCTAAACGCCTTAACTTTTGAGATACAGGGTGTCAAAGTTTTAAAAAATAGATACTTTTTTTACAATAACTTTGTCATTACTGTAGATATCTTTATGAAATTTGAGTCATGTATTTTAGGCATTAATACTCATTCTTTGATGCACCAACAATTTAATTATTCTGACCAGTGCCGTCCATGCGGGTTTTGGTTTGCATATTTTTTGGGAAAAAAATAGTACGTTTAGGACATACGTTCATATGAATTTTTTTTCTTAAAATGAGCCCAAGAATCACCCCCTTTATTATTAGCATGTTATTCTGAAACACCCTGTATAGCTATAGTTAATTCATTAACGAAATATTTTGTTGCAGAAACTTCCAGCAATGCGATTGTTGCGTTGTTGCTACATGCACTGCTGCCACCGACGGTTAAACATATAGTTAAAAACGAGAATGAGAAATTAATAGTGAAGTCAACAATAAAGAAGTCACAGGATTCATTCTTCCTTCACGTTATGGTAAACAACGATTTTGACCGAAAAATAGATACTTATAGAATTATACTCTTGAAAAGGAATGAAACTTAGCAACCACTAATTATAGGAATAGGTAATGACCTACTACGTATCACAGAGTTTATAGTATTCTATGATAACATCAAATATACATTTAATAATTTTATCGCGGCACTAGACTGCTGTTTCAAAATATTTCACGTTTTACATCTTCATTTCCCAAAAGATAGTAACTGTTTTTGGCTCTTTATTCAAACTTACTTTTTCGAAATCAATTCCGATGAAAATTCAACTCCGAGTATTCTTTGTTTAATTCAAGATTTGAGTTGTTAAAAAAATGAACTTATTTGTTCATTAAAATGCGTCCTTTGATTTAAGTTTTGGATTGTTAAAACATTAACTTTTCTGTTCATTAAAATGCCTTTGTGTTACGAATGTATACGCCATAATATTGATACTAACTTCACCGTGGATCAGCTAATTGCACATTTCAAAATTTTTCATAACTTTTTGTCTTCTAACAATTATTTTTGCTGTGGATGTAAACAATGGGCTCATGAGCAATGCACCGATTACAGTGGGTTTGGATTATTTTTTTGCGACTTCTGTTAAACAGTATTATGTTCTTTTGAATTAGTATTCGTTTTTTTATTTTTTTGTATCATCAGAATATATGTTTTTTTGTATATTGTATTTTTTATTTACTTTACCCGGGAAGTCGGGCAAGGCGAATAAAATGTAACTCGTCATTTTTTTATTTTTTTTTTGAGTCTCGAGAAAAAAAAATCTTTAAGAGCCTATTTAATTTTGAGTTTCAAACAATTGTTTGACCTTTACACATTTTTTCATTTGAAGTCGATCATAAATAGCAGAAATATATATTTTCTCCCTAAATACATATATCCGCTTTGCCCGGGCTTCCCCTACGTATGGCTGAAAAGATATGCAAGGGCATGGTCATGCCAATGCGATTTCAATTTCAGAAGTTTTTTGAGTTAGATAATAACTTAGGTACGCATAACACTTCATAACATGGAAACACTTTTAGCTAATGATGGAAAAGGAATTATAACAAATATTATTCAAGGTGAAGTATGGAAGTCCAAAACAAAGAATTAAACTCATAAAATTGTCATACCATATCTTCTTTATCACGACGACTTCGAAATAAATAATGCGCTGGGAGCTCATAGCTCTGAACAGTCATTAGCAGCGTTTTATTACAGTTTTCCAACATTACCTAAACACCAAACGCGCTAACTCCATTTATACAAATTTTTCAGAAGCAACATAAAACCTTCGACCATACACGCTTGCTCTAGACACGCTTGTTTATATTTTTATCCATTGCAAACATGTCCTACCAAGAAAACGGTTCTGGTCGACTGTAGTCTGACCATCACGAAGGCCGCAGTATGGTTGCCACGTCCTAATGTTTCAAGTAATTGCAAAGGTAAACTTTCAAATGCAATTACTGTTTTTCAGTTTTCAGCAACTCAAAATATAAATCGATGAAGAAATTTAATGTAAGCAAGGGAAATTTCATACACCTTGATTTTTCCTAATCTTAAGTCGAGCAAATTGAGGGTCATTACTTGGCAACGCTGCAGCCAAATCCCTAAAATTTTTCTATCCGATCACACCACTCTATTCAAAACATTGAAAATTGAAATGTATTTATTTCAATGTATCAAAACAACACGACATGACATGAACAGTGACAGCGTTGACAGCAGGTGGTGACAGTGATGGTGGGTCCTCCGCATGGGCGTAATTATTGCCGCGTTTTGATTGCTTGAATTTTTGACAGTTACAACTAACAACAGTTATGGTAGGGCGATTTTGAATTTTCTTTGGTTTATTAAAGAAAATTAACAAATTTTAAAAAATTCTCACCTCATCCATCCCTAATAAACTGAAGAAAACTCAAAATCGCCCCGACATGATTGTTGTAAGTTGTAACTGTCAAAAATACTTCCAATCGGAACGGGTATGTCAGAACGAATAAAATCAAAACGTGGCTGGGTATTTGCCATACATATCAAACGAAGCAAATTACAGATTTATTAATAATTGGAATTAGTCCCTAAGTTAATATTTATACGGCCTGTTTTGAATAATCAAACAATGAAAACTCACATATTTGGTGTAATTTAAATGGAACGCGAAACGACGACTGAGGAGAAAGACTTTATTGTTTTATGTTAGTTTTGAGTTTCGAATATGCCAATATTCAAAACTCAAAATTTTCCGCCTTGGCAAAATGTATACCTAATAGGTTGAAAAAAGATCTAATATACAACTTGGCAACGATGCGCACTCACAGATGAAGCTATAGCCTAGTTTACACCAATAACTCGTTTAGTTAGACCGATAGGACCAAGTGGGTGAGAATAGTACGGTAGGATCAATGCTTGCTTCTCGCCTGTTTACACCGTCTTGCAACGCGTGAACTAAATGAGTACGCGCGCAATTCGTCAAATGTCGAAAACAAGTCTAAATTATCTATCAACACAATTTGTAACCAAAAAAAAACATAAGTGAGTACGTGAAAGTGTCTGTCGGGATCCACTCTCTAAGTCGTCAACTATGTCGGGATCCCCTACTTAATTCGGTAACACCACGTCCAGCATGAGAGCGGTTGTTCCATCCGTCAGCGGTCGATGCGACGACAGCGTCAGGGAAAATCATCTTTTATCATCCATCCGTAATTGGTATCATAAGCATTTATTGTAAAATCGTTCAAATAAATCAACTAATTTGAAGCGACTCTAATTATTTATAACGAACAGAGAGTGTAAACGTATTCCCGAACATTATGGTCCATCGGCCGCATGATTAAATGAACCTGTGGATACAGCAGCAGCGGTAAAATCCATTTTATCGAAAAATCGACGAACAAAGCAGCGAAACGAGGTCGTCATAGGAGAAAATCAATTGGGACTTGGGAGATCGGTGAATTGGATGGGAAGTCGAAGATCAGGTCGATGAGTCAATTCCTTTTTCCTTATTCCTAGCTCCTTTTAATTATTGTGGCTTGTCTTGTCCAAATAACAAGTAGCTTGATTGTTCTCTATTGATCGTGATAATATCGTGACGATCATCGAAATGGCCGACGAGGGTGAATCAAACAACGCGCATGGTGGCGTGGTGGGGAGCACGCGGGTGATTTGCTCACAAAATTGCGTATTGAGCGTGACAGAATTAGAGCGTCACTTAAGCGGTGTTCTACGTTTCTTGACGTTTTTTTGAAAATCAGATTGTTAACTTGGAATTAAGATTGAAACAATCAGAAGACACAGTCCTCAACGAATTCAACAAAGTTCAGGATAATTTGGAATCACTCGACTCAAACAAAGTACATACAGACGACCGAATAAATTTTGAAAATACCTATTATGAGCTCACAGGAAAAGCAGTCAGCATCATTCGAAATTTTTATGACAATAATACGAAAAAACTTGCTAATAACTTTGAAGGCTTAGCAGTAAATAACCCAAATGAAAATAAAATGAGCCACAATTCTACAAAAGGTTTTTCCACCATAGAATTAATAAAATTCCATGGTGAATACGAACAATGGTCACAATTTCGAGATCTTTTCAAGACTCTTATTCATAACGAGCCTTCTATCGATAAGGTTAGGAAATTCTATTATTTTGTAAGCTTTCTAAAGGGTGAGGCTAGTAAAGTACTGGAATCTATCGAAATAACGGAACAAAATTACGATTTAGCGTGGAACCTTTCGACAGAGCGTTATGAAAACAAGAGTTTAACAATCAAGAATCATGTCATGGCTTTATATGAGTTACCGATCGTGTCCAAAGAGTACAGTCTCCGAAATCTTCTTGATGACTTCCTTACGGCTTAAAGATTATTGGGCGAACCAGTTGACTCGTGGTCCACACTCCTTATCTATTTGTGAGTAACCAAAGTTGACTACCGTAGTTCAACCCAATGACCATACAAAGGAGTTCACCATCAAGGCAAAATGCTTCAGAAGTCATAAAAAGAATGAGAGCCCACATAGGCTTCATTTTAAATTTTCATCCATAGACGTCATCATCGAAGCTCACAATACATGTGAAGTGGGGTAAGAAACGATAACTATGTTATAGTCAAATGGGGGACTTCGGATAAGATGTTTTTAGACTGATTCAAAATTTACTAGATTTTTTTGGGTATACATACCGCCAAGTCCTATCAACAATATTCTCACTAGAATGACTTAGCTGATGCAAACTTAATTAAAAAAAAATTACTTAGGTACCTACTTACTTAGAAATTAGATTTATTGACAGTATGAATGAGTAACTATTTACCCCGCTATTTACTTAAAAAAATAATCAAACCAGTGCTGATGCAGCTGATCTTTATTTGATTCCCAAAAAAGAACTTATTAGTGAATAACAAAACTTCGTAAGATATTGTTTCTGTTAAAAATATATAAAGGTTAAATCTTGGGTTAAATTCTCATAGGTTCATAAATTCGTTTTCCTGCTTTCAATTTCTTACCAAAGACACTACTGTACCCACTTAATGTTAGTTTTGATGTGTGAAATGTGAATTGATAATTTCATTTTCCTGATTAACAAATCGTTCTACTAATTATCAATACTAGGATTTCACTAGAGTAACTAGAGGGACTGAAGAACATATTGATCCCATCAATTTGATGAGACTCATGGAGCTCATAAGTTTCGAATGTTTTTCTAGAAGATATCAACTTTTTTCTCAATTTTATCGAACTACGTTGTATTGTGGAAATTCTTCACGCATTTTTTTGCTGGGACAAAGACCCTTTAGTTACGAAGGGTATGAAAGCAAAGTAACATACTATCTAGTTCATATAAAAAAAATCTTGAATTGAAACCCCTAAATTTAATGACACTCCTGCAAATTGGTTTTTCTCGAATAACTTCCACAGTAGAGGGTGATCCCCTATTATATATTCTTTTCTCTTTAGCTTTTTATTTCAAGTGTCAAAAATATTACATAGACTCACGTGCAAATTAAGGATAATTTTTAATGACAAAATAAATAGTTATATTTTGATTTTGCATAAAGTTATCTGAAATGGTTAAATGAAAATGTTTGTTTTCACGATTATTGAAGTTCCTTTTTCTTTGGTCGCGTAGCACATTTTCATCAAACGAATTGGTTTGAGAAAAATTGATAGACAACTTTCTCGTGAAAAACATCAAATTATTTCAAGTAGGTACTTTTTGAGTTTTTGGAAAGAAGATATCGATTTGGTGGATGAGAAATCATGCATGGTTTTACCTACATGCAAAAATTCTAGTATTGATCTTTTCCTTGAATTTTTAAAAACACTCTTTAACAAACTGCGTTTGTATTTTCACCAAAGGACAAAATGCATATAGAAAGTCTGTTCCTCGTATAATCTTTGGGGTTTGGGGGCCCATCTTAGTAAAGAAGGCCTGAAGACTGTCCACATATTCTGGGAAACGTTGGTGAATCCAATATAACCGCTGCACAAAGAGTACAGTACAACATCAGTTACCCTACACTCACTATGACTTTAAACAAAAAAAACAAAAACCATTAAATATTTGAGCTGTCAGAAAATTTTTAAATTAGCTAATGTCACTAGATGCTGGGACCTGGGGTATACACACTTACCTGAAATTTACGAATATTTCATGTGATAAAAAAATATGAAATATGTCCTGAATCACCCTAGTTGACTGTATGTATGTACTTTGCGTTCATTATATTTAACAGTATTGACGGAATATTGCTTTTTTATAGAAATTCCGAATCTTGCAATCACGTGGTTGGACTGGGTCATACTATCTGCAGCATCTGATTTTGAATGGGTTTACAAGAGTGCCATAAAGAGCACAATGCACTTCAATCCCAATGAAGTGCAAAGGGAAACCAAAATAACGACAGAACAAATTACTGAGATTGTTTTCATTGACCCGACAAACATCAAGGGGACAGAAATCTCTCTGCTTGTTCGTATAAAAACCGCATACGGAAAAACCAGTTGATCGAAATTAACCGAGCCCATACCATTTACCACTACACTATCTACCGAAAACATGGCTGATCAAGAAACAATACAACTGGTATGGTATGTAGTACCAGCTTTGTAATTCGTAATGGTTTTTTCTAAACCAATATAGGTTTAGAAACGAGAGTGTTTCACGCTCGTACTGCTGAGGGAAAATGCGGTCTGCAGATTGAAACGAGAAGTAAGTTCTCGGAGGGGTTTTATTTCAGGCTAAAAACACAAAACGGCTTCAACTACACTTTTTAAAATAGCTGAACGTTCAGTGAGGTTTGTCTCACTAGCGTTTCCTAGGCGATCAACCAACTGTCTCATTTTATGGCGCTCTAGACGGCTGGCGCCTCTGATAGACATGAAGCGTGCTGCAGTCTAGAAAAAGGGCCGCGGGAGTAGAATTTGCTTCATATGCGAGGGCGGCAACGAAGTTGGTAAGGCGGCGCCACAGCTATTCCCTCCCCAGTGACCTTCGCGGGAGGCGAAGGGAGCGAAAAGGTAACTCTCCTGACTGTGCGTTGTCCAATGGCTGGCTGAGGAGACAGAGGTGACGAAAGCTGCGGCTGTGAGGGCTGTTTAGATGATGAAGGCAATGGAATGAGAGGAGATTGTGGTTGCTGCGACAGTTCTCGAAGCGGCGGCGTCAACTGAAAGTTTGAGGTTGCCAAACGGTCCAAGTCGGCGTGAGCGAGGTAGGCTGGCTTCAATTGGCTTGTGGAGAACGTTTTTACGACCCCATTAACATCAATGACAAAGTCGAGGTCGTTCAAACGCTTGATGACTCTGTGTGGACCGGTGTAAGGTGGTTGCAAAGGCTTGCGGACAACGTCAACACGCCGAAAAACGTAGTCACAGGAGTTCAAGTCTCTGAAAATGAAAGGTTTGTGTGAAACGTGCCTGGCAGGAGGAACAGGGCGGATGGCAGCAAACACGCGCCTAAGCTCAGCGACGAAATCCTCAGGAAGTGGAACTGGCTGAGAGGATGGTTCGACGAATTCCCCTGGGATTCTCAGAGAAGCGCCGAAAACCATTTCAGCTGGTGAGGCCTGGAGCTCCTGTTTAAAGGTGGTGCGCAAACCTAGAAGCACCAAGGGAAGCGAGCGGGTCCACGGTACCTCTGGAATGCATTTCAGAGCGGACTTCAGGGTGCGGTGCATCCTCTCCACCATCCCGTTCGCCTGTGGATGATAAGGCGTAGTACGCACATGCTTGGCGCCCAAGAGACGCCCGAGCTGGTCGACAAGACTGGACTCGAACTGGGCACCCTGATCTGCAGTTATGTAGAGCGGCGTTCCAAAAAAACTGATCCAACCCTCCATGACGGCGCGAGCGACTGTTGAAGCCTTCATGTCCTTTACAGGAATTGCCTGAGGCCAACGGGTGTAGCGGTCGACAATGGTAAGGCAGTGCTCTAAACCTTCGCTCATGGGTAACTTGATCAGATCCACATGGATGTGATCAAAGCGGCTGTCGGGGGTGGTGAAATTGCCCAACTCTGCACGGTTGTGGCGATGAACCTTGGCACGCTGACAAGGGATGCACTGTTTGGCCCAGAGCGTGGCATCTTTGCGGAAACTGGGCCAGAAATATTTCTCGGCCAGACGCTTAGCTGTAGAACGGCCACTGGGATGTGAAAGGCCATGGACGGCGTCAAAAGCATGGCGGCGCAGCTTGACGGGCAGGTAGGGCCGAAAGGCGTCATCATGCTCTGCGTAGTTGAGCGGGCGACCCCCAATGTCCAACTTTTGGAACTTGTAGCGGGGGCAATCCAGGAGATGCGGCAGCTGTGCGTCCAATGACTGTTCGGAACTGATGGTAGTAGAGTCCAGTGTGGTAGGTAGAGAGACCACTTCCACTCGAGAGAGGGCGTCGGCCACGACGTTTTGATCGCCCGGCGTGTAGACCAAACGCACGTCGAATTGGGCGATGAAATCCAAGTGACGGCACTGTCTTGGTGATGCTTTATCCGTGCGCTGAGAAAGAGCGTATGTGAGCGGCCGGTGGTCGGTGTATACCGTGAATGACCTGCCCTCCGAGATCCGCTGGAAGTGCTTGATGGCGGCGACGATGGCGACGAGTTCCCTGTCGTAGGTGGAGTAACGCTGCTCGGTGTCGGAAAGCTTCCGAGAGAAAAACCCCAGAGGGACCCAGGTACCATCAACACGCTGCTGGTCTAGGGCTGCACCTACGGCGGTGTTGGACGCGTCAGTGCGGAGAGCGAGTGGCTGATGCAGGCAGAAAAAGGAAGAGGTGGCTGCCGCAGCTATGCTGCTCTTGCAGCGGTCGAATGAGACGTCGGCCTTGGAGGTCCAACTGAGCTTCGAATTCCTCTTGGTAGAACCCTTTAGTAACTCTGTGAGCGGCGCCTGCAGAGACGCTGCGTGAGGGCTGCAACGTCTGTAGAAGTTTAGCATTCCGATAAAACGCCTGAGCTGGGAAGAGTCAAGTGGCTTTGGGTACTCTGCGATGGCCTTGACTTTGTGCTCGGGCGGGCAAAAACCACTGGCTGATACCTTGAAACCTGCGAAAATTACCTGAGACTTTGCAATCTGACATTTGTCCCAATTGACGCATAGGCGAGCGTCTCGCAAGGCATCGAGGAGCAGGCGCAGATGTTGTTGATGGCTGTCGTGGTCGTACGAAACGACAAGAATGTCATCCTGGTAGACTCGAACAAAATCCAGTTTGCGCAGGACGTGATTAATGGTTCGCTGCATGGTTTGAGCTGCGTTGCGAAGGCCCAGGGGCATTCCTATGAACTCGAATAGGCCGAAAGGTGTTGTGACGGCAGTCTTCTGACCATCCTCAGGAGCGACCGGTATTTGGTAAAAAGCCCTGTGGAGGTCAATGACGCTGAAAATATTACCTTTGGCGTCCTGGAGCAGGTCTTCGATGATTGGCAGCGGGTAACGGTCTGGTCGAGTGCAGGTGTTCAACTGGCGGTAATCACCAGTGGCGCGCCAACCTCCCCCTGCTTTAGGCACCATGTGCAAGGGGCTGGCCCACTGGCTAGAAGATGGGCGGATGACGCCACGGTCGAGCAGGTAGTCGAATTCCTTTTTAGCGGCTGCGAGGCGCTCCCCCAGGAGTCGACGAGGACGAGCAAAAACTGGCCGACCATGCGTGACGATCTGATGCTGGACTGGCAGGTCGCTCACTGCTGCCATTTCTCCTGGTGGAAGCACAACCTTGGTGAATTCGTCCAAAAGTTGCTGATAAGCACGGCGAAAAGGGCCTTCGGGCAAAACTATGCTCGAGACGACGCTGACAGAGTGAGTCGCTGGAGCTGGGCCGACGGAGCAAGCGGTGGACAAACTGGTGAGGCGGTCCTGCAGGCGACGGCCATGGAGGTCGATAACCAAGCCGTGATATTTGATGGCGTCGGCTCCTAGGATGGCGGTGCTTACGTCGGCGACGGTAAAAAGCCATTGGAAAGGCCGACGCAGACCAAGGTCCAAAGTCAGTCGGTGCGTTCCAAAGGTAGCAATGGACGACCCATTGGCAGCTTGAAGAACCAGGCTCTGCTTGGCTGACCTGGGAAGGAACCTACGAGGCAGAATTGACAATACTGACCCGGAATCCACTAAAAGACGCAAGCCTGTCCTGCGATCCGTTGCAAAAAGTCGAGTTTCCGAGCATGAGCCGGTGGTGGTCGCCGTGGACACCACCGGCGGAACTAGTTTTCCTGGCAAGCATGGGCGACTTGTTGGTTGTAGGAGCAGGGTTGCATGCACCGACGCGCGCCTGCGCCAAACTTGGAATGGTACCAGCAGTAACCAAAACCTGGATCAGGACCTGGCTTGAGATACCGGCTTTTCTGCTGTTGAGGCTCCCGTGAGAATGAACGGCCTTGGTGAGAAACTCCAGCAAGCTCGCTCAAACGAGCGGAGTTTTCCCGCGCCTGGCAGGAGAGTTGGGCCACAGACTTCTTTGGGGCGGCGAGCTGGGTAGTGAAAGTCTCAGTAGCCTTTGGAACAGAACCCTGCGAGGGCGACTTGGAACGTCCGACAGATGTCGCCATTACTGCTGGCCCCGTGTCCTGTAACTCGTCGGCGAACTTCGCGAGCTCCTCCAAGGGCTGCTCCTTGACGAGAACAAGCATGCGTCGAGTCGGCGTCGGCAGCAGGTCCAACCATTTGATGCGCAGGACATCATCACCCACGCACGAGCCGGCCAGGGAACGCATCTGTCGCAAGAGCTGAGAGGGCCGCTTGTCCCCAAGCTCAACCTCAGTAAGCAACTTGCGTAGCTGGGTATCTTGAGAATCGGAGAGGCGGCCTATAATTGCGGCCTTGAGAACTTTGTACTTGTCCAACTCTGGGGGCGAGCGGACGACGTCCGAGACATCTTTGATGGTTTCGACATCCAAGGCGGTCAATGTGAGAAAATACCGCGTGCTGTCTGCAACCACTCGGTGTATTTGGAACTGAGTTTTAGCCTGGATGAACCACAAATCTGGATCTGACCGCCAAAATAGAGGCAATTTGTAACCACCGACCGCTCCAACCTCATTAGCTTGGATTGGTGGCGTGTTGATAACTGCGTTTTGATCGTCTGTGGACATGTTGTGTCGCGTGTCGAAAATGCACTAACTAGGGGTCACCACTTTAGAAACGAGCGTGTTTCACGCTCGTACTGCTGAGGGAAAATGCGGTCTGCAGATTGAAACGAGAAGTAAGTTCTCGGAGGGGTTTTATTTCAGGCTAAAAACACAAAACGGCTTTAACTACACTTTTTAAAATAGCTGAACGTTCAGTGACGTTTGTCTCACTAGCGTTTCCTAGGCGATCAACCAACTGTCTCATTTTATGGCGCTCGAGACGGCTGGCGCCTCTGATAGACATGAAGCGTGCTGCAGTCTAGAAAAAGGGCCGCGGGAGTAGAATTTGCTTCATACGCGAGGGCGGCAACGAAGTTGGTAAGGCGGCGCCACATGGGTATTTATGTGCCGGCGTCTTCGCTATTGGGGCATATGACACGTTCCAAACGTACAGATGTTGCGGGACTTGAAAAGGAAAGTCTGGACGAGTGGTCCCAATATTTATTAAGGTGAAAATTTGAAAAATTAAATTTATAACTCTTAAAATTTTGCCGTAGTTTCAACAAAATTGTGTAGTGTTTTTTAGTGCAGATACCCATAAAATGTTTTAGGAATAAATCAAAGAGTTATGGTTTCATAATCATTATTACAATATACATTTTTTTGTCATAGTGAGCAAATAACTCTTCACTTGTGAGCAGGAAAATATACTTTTGTGAGACTTCTAGAGTATACCTACTTTTAAACTGTACTTTATCAAATGTTGACTGAAAAATATGAAAAATAAAGGATAAACTTGCAATATGTGTTTTTATTACCGATATAAAAATAATTGATATAAAATAAAGAATAACAAGTACTTGGGTATTCATTGATATTAACCTATATCCAAGGCTATACCTAAAATAATTACTAAATTGTAGCCAAAACTGTATAAATTTGTTGCATTGAACCGAAACTAGAAATAGCAATTTTTGATGATGATTTTTCAATCTTCCATATTTTTTTTTGTCATTTCCAGAGTACAGTTTTAGGCAAAAAAGTGGATTAGCGAGGAGTCATTATTGTGATCGTTGGTTTTCCTGCTTTAGATATGCAACCTCCTTCTCGTTATGGTTTGCAAGCTGGAAAAGTTTCCTCTGTAGCTCCTGATATCTTTGGAATCCTCTTCTCCCTGAAATGTATAATAGTGTATTATGCTGAATCAACATTTATTGTTGCTTGTTTCGTGACTGGAGCGGAACAGAAATATGTAACAGGAGCTCGTGGGGGCAGTCAATAATACGAGGAAGGCTACTTTAACTCTTCTTTATTCATTTTTCAAGCTTTCGGAGAAAATTTCCAGCATGTGCTGGTGCCTTTTGAAACTGTCCTTCACATTCGACTTCCTGAAAAAGGGAAAAATCTCTCCGAAAGCTTGAAAATTGAATAAAGAATACTTAAAGTAGCCTTCCTCGTATAATTGACTGCCTCCCACGAGCTCCTGTTACGAATTAACATTTCACAAACACTAGCTGGAAAGAATTTTCCCTAACGAGAAATGTTTTATCTATAAATTCTTTCTGCAAGTAATGCAATAAAGCTACCATCATTTTCACTCTCTTCCCTATAAAAAAGGTTGATGAATATGTACCCTGTATGTTTGTGTGGCATTATGATGAACAAAGTCTTGTGTAAATCTTGAAGGGATCATAAAAATTGTCCAACAAAAGAAAAAAGAATGCGAATAAGAGGAGGAAAAATAGTATTGGATATACAGGGTGTCCCTGCACAACTTCTAGTGTCTGAAGAATATTGAGAAAGCATAAAAAAATAATTTGAGTTGTGACATCAATCGCCGTTTCCAAAATACAGGGTGTACAAATTTTTTCCTCTGTTTTGAAACCGCCTTCGCCAATCTTGATAAAATTTTACGGGGTTTATACATATGATAGGTATTAATGAAACTTTCTGAGCCATTGGAGCGCATTCAAATTATTTAGGGCCGGACTTGGAGAATTAGTGTGTTGTATTTTTGATGAAAAAATTATACGCCACACTTTTTTCTCAAGAAATATTCTTTTTCAGAATAACTTATTTCAACTTTCAACGAAAAAGGTCACGTGAGATTTTTCTTTCCGACGCACGATTTCGAGTAAAAAAATAAAAACTAAACTGGTGTCTTTCAAAGCGTTCATTACCTGACATTTTCAGTTTTGGGAACAGTCGGTTTTTCTCGTCTCAAGGAAAAACTCAAAAGTCCCTTTTCATAGAAATGAGTATTTAGAAAAAAAAGATCTGTGTAAAAAACAGTGGCAAACTATTTTTTTCGAAAATACAACAGATAAACTATATTTTAGAAACGATGCACTTGCGGCCATCTGTGTCACTGTATCTATGCGTCAAAAATAACCAAAAGTTACCCTATAAACATAAATCGGCAAACGCCCTCTAAGAGAGCTATGATTCTCATAGACTACGCCCTTCCACCTGAGGATGGATTATTTCCGAAAAGGTTTAAAATAAAGCTTTAAAACTTTGGAATCTTACTAATTTGAATGTGCTGAATTCAAATAATATTAATTCAGAAATTTGATTACTTAGTCGGATGCGTATCATTTGGGGGGTAGAGTGAGTATGAAAAATGAATTGAAACTTTTTTATAAATCATGTTCGTATTTTTTTTACAAATTTAGAAAATAACCACACCATTTTCAAGAAAAAGGAAATTAGAACTTACGCTGCATAGTATTCACAATATCATATTACAGAGTATTTCCTAAAAATTGGTACGAAATTCGTCGGGTGATTCTAGAAGATTTTCATGAGACATAGTTCTCATAAACACTAATTTGTCGAAAAATGCTTTCCAAGGGAGCTACGGTTTTGGAAATATTGAGGAAAAACTGTCCTCAGGGGGGCCTATTTAAACTTCTTTTCATGAAAATAACCCAGGAATCACCCCACGAATTTTGTATTGATTTTTAGCAGGGTTCGAAGGATAAATCAAAGATATATCACGATATCAAGATATTTATCATGATATTTATATGCTGATATATCATGGATATTTATAACAAATAAAAAATTAGTGCACATCAACCATGTCGTTCATCATTATTCGATGCCTAATCGTTTTTTTGAACGTTAAATCCCCGATAGAGCTTCTGTAAAAAAAGTATTTCTTCCCGAATGCGCGAAAGCATCTGAAGACATATAAAATTGATACTGTAGCCGGTAGGTATATTTCCCGAATTCTGTTGATGAACCCATGAATTGATTATGTAAAGTGAAATCCTTTGAATTACCTAATTTCAAATCTTATTTCTTCAATGAAATTATACAGGGTGAATGAGGGGAAAATGGAGATGTTTTATGGATATGTTTCAAAGTCTAAATTAGCAAAATATGCTCGTAAGATCAACTCCGACTTTAAATTCTATCATAGATGCAGAAAAAAAAAACATAAAATGATACCTTGAGGGGATTTTTTAGAAATTGCCGCTTATGAAAAGGTGTAGTAGGACTTTGAACTAAGATGATATGGATTAATATTCATATTTTGCAATTGAACAATCAATAATCTGGGCAAAATAAGTTGAGTGGTTTATCTTTGAAAGTATCTTTTCGAGTAACTCGATGTATAATCACAGGTCCGATACATAAAAAGTGAGTAATAACTTTAATTCACGCAAGCATACCTTTGGTGGATTCCTCACAATATTGGTGGTAGTGGTGGTCAACATACTATCGAGCATACTATGTTCTTTCTCAAGTAAAAAAATCACCATCTTCTGCGTCATTCAACCATGTCGAAACCTACAAAATATTCCAGAAAATCCTAAATCATAAAGCAATTTTTTTTTTATGCAATACCTTTGATGTGGAGTTTTTTTTATGTGTGGTATTTCTGTCTGTTTTCACTCTATGGGGCGTTGCCGAAGTGTAT
Source organism: Orchestes rusci (assembly GCA_958502075.1). NCBI lineage: Eukaryota > Metazoa > Arthropoda > Insecta > Coleoptera > Curculionidae > Orchestes > Orchestes rusci. Next base: position 91,455,685 of record OY293304.1, on the reverse strand, counting down.
TCATTTTTGTAGGGTTATTCGCTGGTCCAGTTTCTGATGATAGATCTGCCCTTTTCATTGTACTGGATGAAGCAGAGAATATTTTCCACCGGATTTGAGAAAGACAACGTATTATTTACAGATTCCGCATTTGGAACGGCGTTTTTCCTTAATTGGACAAATGTTCTCCAAAAATAATATCTTCTTTTTTGAACTGCTTAGAGCAAACCTGAAATGCCTAGGATAACCAAATCATATGTATTTAAATCTTACTCTTGGTCTACGATCCCATTTTACTCCATAACAGGTTACTTAGGGCCAATGATCTACACTCAACCAACCACTCACCCCACGATTTTTCTCAGCGCTGATTTGCGCTCCCGTGCCGAACACGACTGAGTCATTATCGCATTTAATCAACTACGTCTTCTGAATATTGAAATATAGAACAAATCATGAAATAAATGAACCAAAACCAGATATTTATCGAATCAGCTGTTCATTTTATGAAATGTCATCATTGTCAATATTGTCATTTCATCCTGTTTCATGTTTCATATTCTCACCTGCCTGCTTTAGCCAATAAAAACGTTCCTCCAATTGCGCACGCAAATTTCTCTGCTCAGGTGTAAATGAATAGGTCTATTGGAAGTTCATCTGGTAATATTTTACACAGGGTTCAAGCAGAAATTAAATCTCACAGCAACATCATTAATTATAATGACAAGGCTCATTTTTTCGTTGTAGAGAAAATAACTGGCAACCTACCTTTTAACAGCTATATGCACCGTACGTGCGTTTAGACAATCTCGATTAGTTTTCAAAGTTAGATCAAGCGATGTTTCTTATGCACCGAAGAATTCGCTGCAAGGATTGGTAATCCGGTAATCCCTCGTGAGACACTTGACAACGTCGGAAAATAACCTCAAAAATTAACCAATGTTTACATTGTTTATGACTCGTATGTGTTTTGTGTTTTATTGAATGTTTCCTTTGTAGGCATTTTAGTGTTCTAGAGCGCTCGGAGTACGTTGTTGAGTGTGAAGTAGGCTTAATCTGTCAGTTGTCAAAACTCCGATTTCGGACAGAAGATATCTGTCAAGGGGGGGGTGTGGCTAGAGAGTCGTAGTGGGATGGTCGTTGGCTTTAGACCCTTTGGTTAAGCACCGGCTTTCATGAATATATTTACGTTAAAACCACAGAACTATAGTTGTTTGAAGTATCCTGACGTGCACCACAGTTCAGAAGTGGGATTAGAGAACAATCCGGTGAAATCTAGTGTGTTACGACAATACTAAAACCCGATTTGTGTCATCATGGCGGACGAGGAAAATCCTGGAGAAGCAAGTCCGTTTGGAAGCAACATCACCATTGAGGACCTTATTCAAGCCACAGTGAGAGGTATTATGATTCACGAACAAGAAAATAGACATCCAGCGGGGAATGAAAGTGTCCCTAGTCAAAACTCCCGTCCCAGATTTAAGAATAAGGAAATTTCTGCTTTGCTCCCGGAATTTTCTGCAAAAAGTGGTGAGAGTGTGGAGGCATGGATTCAGTAATTAGAAGCTAATATAACTATGCAGTGGGCACCCTTGAAAGATGAATTCAAAAAATTTTTTGAGACTCGTCCAGATAGGGTCAAGTTGATGAAAAATTTTGAGATGAGGAAATGGAGGAGAAATGAACCTTTCTCTATGTACTTCCAGGAGAAGGTGAACCTAGGCAACCTTATTGGCTAAGATGAACTTGACCTAATAGATTATATGATAGATGGTTTTAATAATTCCCCATTACAAAGCCAAGCTCGTATGACATGTTTCTCGAGCCTGGATGAGATGTTAAGAGTGATGAATAACATTCCAAGGCATGACAGAGGAACTGATCGAGGACTGGTGAATACCCAATTTACACCTATGTCGAAAGTGAAGCAAGAGAAGATGGTTGACGAGAAGAAATGTTTCAACTGTAATATGTCTGGTCATCAAGCAGCCCAATGTTCCAAGCCCGTCAGACCTAAAGGATCCTGTTTTGAGTGTGGAGACCCTTCCCATCAAGTCAAAGATTGTCCAAAGAGGAGGACACCTCAAGGAAATGACGCACGTTCCAGTAGACAGCATTCAGCCGGAGCGAGTGTTGCGGTTTGCGGGTATTTTACCCAAAATGCGGGTATTTTGCTAATACCCATGGGTAGAATATTTATGAGGGTAAAATCGGGTATTTCGAGAAATTCCATTGAGATTTCAAATTTGCCTGAGAACAAACGCAGCAGATGTTGCTGATCTTCAACAAAGAGACAGCCTCTAACAATGTTGCCAAAAAAAGAACCACCTCCACTTTGCTTTCCACTTTCCACCCTTTCAGACATGACTTTTCAAAATTTGTCATGGACAGTTGACACTGTTGACAGTTCACTGCTGTAAGGTTAACATTGAATTTCACTTCGAAGTGGAACTTTCAATTTGCCGCTTTCTAAATGGGGTCATATGGTAACATGTAAATCTGATTTGTGCTCAAAGTCACGCTTACGCCAAATATATTACAGATGGAACCATATGATTTCCATTTGGCAAGTGGAAATTTGACAGTTCCACTTCGGAATGAAATTGAATGTAAACCATGCATAAATATAGAGCACTTTTGTTTTGAACTTTTGAACGGTTCTGGTTAGAGTTTTGGCTTTTTTGCAATTTCCGAGTTACCGGAGTTACCCATTCATCTGACCATATTTGAGCAGTTCGAGGTGCAGATCGTCGCTTGCATGCAGAAGTAGTCTAAGTCACAAAATGATAATTTTACAGGAGAGCCATTTTTTGTTTCTTTTCTAAATATTATAAAATCTTATTAACAAAACATTGTATGACCATCTTGAATGAGTTATTGTCCCTACAGTTTATGTTTTAACAATATAGGCCACGTTCTGAGAAAAAAAGGACATAGAATAGTGAAGTTTCAACGGAGGTAGTCTATGTCCAAAATTGAGAGAAAATAAATCGCGAATAAGTCTATGTCCTCAGGTGACTATTCTATGTCCATCGTAGACTTATGCAGAACTAGTCTATGTCCTCAAGGTACTATTCTATGTCCACTGTAAACTTATGCAGAACAAGTATTTGTCCCAAAGCTGGTGGAGATGCGATGGCGCTTGTACATAGACTTATTCTGCATTAAAACTAGCAGCGCGATTAAACATAGGATAGCCCGGTGGTTTGACCGCTATGAGCTCTAGCTGTAAAGATGGACTTACGATACTTCTGCATCCAATATAACGGTGCTTTTACTTTCAAGTGGACTTAAAATATAAAATTAGGCAAAAATGGACATGGGCTAGTTCTGCATCCAAGCGACGAGATGTGATTTGTGAATTTGTGATCTGTTTCTTTAAGGGGTAAGTTGAATATTGTTTGATTTTGCTCTGGTTTGTGGAAAGGAAAAACGATGACTGAATAATAATAATTATTATTATTATTGATAGTGGGTTTATAGTGAACACAAAGGATTAGGATCAAGCAAATAATTCGTTTTACCTCAGAGCGACTGTCAAATGACGTCACATGGACATTCCCTATTGTGTGGGTAAAAGTGGGTATTTTGTCATTTTTGATCGGACATTTTCAAGTTATTCATGTGGCAGCACTGGCCGGAGCCTAGTCAAGCAGTCACCATTCAGCTCATGTTGTTGAGCGGGTTGAGCCACCCACCACACTAGTTAGCCCATATACAGTAACCGTTGACTTTTCGGTAAGCAATGGTCAATTTAATTATAGTCTTTTGGCACTCCTTGATTCAGGTAGCCCTATTAGTTTGATAAAGTTAAAACATTGTCCAGTTTTTGATGCACCAGATGTTGATTATAATTTTAGAGGCTTTAATGGTTCAAAGTTGAAAATTCTTGGTACTTTTCAGAATGAAATATGTATAAATAATATTTCTTTGGATATCAAATTTTTTGTAGTGCCTGATGAAACTATGTCGTATGCTATTCTTCTGGGTAGAGACTTTCTGGGTGATAAAAATATTTCAGTAAAATTGGGTTATCCAGTAGAGATAAGAAACATTTTGAGTCATATTCAGGTAAATGATGATTTTGTTAACCAAATCATGAGTGTTGAGTTAGAGCAATCCGAAAGAGTCAATGAATCTTTGAATATTTCTCCTATCGTAAATTTTGAAACTTGTAAAAAACTAAAACTGATCTATCAGAATGAATACATAGATAAGTGGGGTTTAGATATTGCTGATCATAACTTTTAAATGACAATTAATTTAAAACATGATTCTCCAATTTCAACTAGACCTAGAAGATTGTCGTTTGCTGAGAAAGAAAAACTTAGGGAAATTCTTGACAAGCAATTACAGGAAAACATAATAAGACCCAGTATTTCACCGTATGCGAGCCCCATAGTTCTCGTTCATAAAAAGAGTGGAGATTTGAGACTATGCGTGGATCATAGAGAATTAAATAGAGTAACTATCAAAGAGAATTTTCCAACTCCAATAATTGATGATCATTTGGATCAGTTACGAAACAAAAAAGTTTTTACTACTTTGGATTTGAAAAATGGATTCCATCATGTAAAAATTAAAGAGTCATCTATTAAGTATACTTCTTTTGTAACTTGTTTCGGACAGTTTGAATACAAAATGATGCCAATGGGTCTGACAAATGCTCCCAAAGTTTTTCAGAGGTTTACTCATATGATTTTTGATACCCTGATTAGACAAAATAAAATACTGCTGTTGCTTGATGATATTTTGATCGCGACCTGTGATTTCGAGAGCCATTTGGATATTTTGAAGGACGTATTCACATTAGCTAGGAAATATCAATTAAAATTCCGACTTGATAAGTGTTTCTTCTTGTTTTCACAAATCACTTACTTGGGATATCTAATAAATGAGCGTGGAGTCAGGCCAAGTGTTGAGAATGTCAAATCACTTCTCAATTATCCAATTCCAAGAACATGCAAAGAAGTTCATAGATTTGTAAGCTTAGCCTCATTTTACAGAATATTTGTACCCCAATTCTCTATAATTGCAAACACTTTGTACGATTTGGTTAAGAAAAATGTCACCTTTAAATTTGGACCGAAAGAATAAGAAGCATTTGAGTATTTAAAAAATAAATTAGCAAGTTCGCCCATATTGGCAATTTACTCTCCTAAATTAGAGACAGAGCTTCATTGTGATGCCAGTTCTTCTGGATTTGGAGCCATCTTATTGCAAAAGCAGGAGGATGGATATTTTAGACCTGTCTTTTATTTTAGTCACAAAACTAGTCCTACAGAGTCAAAGTATCACAGCTTTGAGTTAGAAACGCTGTCAATTATTTATGCTATCAAGAGATTTCATGTTTATCTTTTTGGAATTAAATTCAAAATTGTAACGGACTGTGATAGTTTTAGACTTACCTTAAAAAAACAAAATGTCAATCCTAGAATTGCTAGATGGGCTTTATTCCTTGAAAATTATGATTATAGCATTGAACATAGACCCGGAACCAAAATGTCTCATGTTGATGCATTGTCTAGATGTCAGAGTATTTTTGTTTTGGAAAGCAATTCTTTCATGCAGACTCTTGTCATTAAGCAGAATCAAGATAACGATATATCTAAAATAAGAGAATTGCTTGGCGAAAGGGAAGATAAAATATTTGAATTGATAGATGGTTTAGTTTACAGGAAGGATAAGTCTAATAATTTGTTGTTTCCTGAGTCAATGGAACAGAATGCCTTTAAACAGCAGGTTTCGATTTTGAAGGTAGTGCGGTGATGCCATTAGGTTTCAACTTGAAAACTTCTACTTTCGTGCTTGTGAAGTGTTGTATTGTGAGTTTATTTGTGAAAAATGGTGAGATTGTGCTCGCTGTGTCAAAAAAAGGACCATTCGGATCCAGAAATCATCTTTCACAGGTAAGTGTCAAATTTGCAATGAGCATTGACTGGAGAGGGATCCATTGGTGTAGAGTGTAGGCATCATCATATTCCATTCATGAAAATGAGGATTTTTCAATCTTTAGGAAGTTTGAATTTTTGTTTTTATTCGTGAATAGGTAACAACGAAAAAATGATACTGATTTGGAAAAAAAGCCTGAATGGTAGTGTTTAATGCAATAGGAACCGATTGTTCTCAAACAAGAAAGGATATTCATATTACTTGAATACCTATTCCATTATTTCCTCGAGTATTTCATACACAGTCAAGATTAATTATTTATTGGATACTTCCTCAACTGTCTTATTCTCGTTTTTTTATTACAATAAGGTTGAAGTCTTAAGTAAGAATGCTTACTTTCACAATTATTATTATTATAATCACTTTTTAGAGCTCTTAAAACCTCGCGTTTATCTCGAAATTAACTTTTTGACATATCGCCCTCTTTGCCACCTTTCAATTGGAATTAAAAATTTTGACGACGCCCAGTCTTTCTTCCTGTAAAAGCGAAATATAGTTTTTCCAACAATTTGCTCGAAACCAATGAATAGACTTTTATGAAGGGACATTTTTGTCAGAAACGTCAAATAAAAAAGATAAAGGGGGTCTCAATTGATATATAAAAAAACCTTGTTCAGGGCATAGCTAAATGGACCCCGCAATTTACTTTTTGATTTGACGTTTGGAAAAAAGTTTTAACTAAAAGTTCAATGGTTGAAAATAGATATTTACCCTGTTCCCAAGGCTTCCGAATAAACCTTAACATTTTAGAACGTGCCAGAAAAAATGGCAATTTTGTTTCTAAGGTAGGTATGGGATATATAAAAAATGTTTAATTTTCTGGAGAACGCGAAAAGTGAATAGAGACTGCAAATATTGGTACTTGCAAATTGAAGCAGGGTACCTACGCATTATGTATTGTTTATTTGCCCATACTTCTTTGAATGTATATCTAGACATGAATGTTTTTGGGCCAAATTTATGTCTAAACATACAAAATTAAATTTATGTCTAGACATTAATTCAAAGAAGAATAGACCAATAAACAATATTGCTTACCTGCTTCAATTTGCAGGTATATCAATATTTGCGGTCTTTGTTTAGTATGACTCCGGCACCATATTTATTTGAATCTATCTCCACTCACTTTCCAGCACTGATAATCATTTTGGTATAGTAAAACGTTGCTGTTTCCTATTTTATTATTTTTTTCTTGTTATCCAATTTTATATTTCCAAAAAATGAAGAGCTACGAAATATTTGGTGTTCTTTGGTGGGGATTGACGAGGACCGACTTCGAATCAAACCTCCCTTTTTGTGTTCGGCCCGCGCTGTTGAAAAAAAATTAACATGTCAGAAATGTATAAAATTATTGGAAGCAGACCATACAGTTTCCAGTCTCCAAAAACAAAAATCATATGGCAAATTGATAAATGCTAGTAAAATGGCCTTAGAGATATGTAAGAAAGGCGAAATATATTTTCGTTGTTTTGACAAAACCGTTGGCATATTTAACAAGAACATTAAAAACCTCTTGGATATTCTAATAACTAATTCAATTGACTCGGAACTCCTTGATAAAGTGTATACTTGTTTTGGTGACCATCTTTACGACCACGGGATATTGGATAACCACGGAGTCGAACTAACAAAGTTGATTTTAAAAAAATACTTCACATTGAGGATTCACCACGAGACCAGTAAAAAAAGAGACATCTCTTTTATAGGCCGGACAAGGAGCATTAACACCAAAACAATTTTATTTAGAAACGAGTAGATTAGACCGTTGTGAGCTTTTTTATTTCTGTGTAACTATCGACATAGCTATGTGGTATTACTTTTTGTCTCAAGACCACATATCTCAAGTCTACTTTGAAAATTCATTCTTTTTTTGCTGTGCTTGCGGAAAAATAAAATTTCCATTTCCAAAATAAATGAGTACATTCTTATATCTATTAAGTTTTTAATTGTGTGTGTGATAAAAAAAATGCAAACATGTGTGTATTATGTAGTGATTTTTTTCATTTGAAAATAATTATTGTGTTTACTGTATTGTCGTGTGAATGTTTGCCACCATCATCCTGCTTGGCTGTGTTTTTATTTTTTGTAGTTCGTTGTTTGTATATTTCTTGTGTCCTTTTGATTTGAATAACTCAACAAGAATTTAACAATTTGCCACCAAAGATCAAAGACTGTGATAACTTGAATGTATTTAAAAGACTGCTCAGGGAACATGTCATTGTATGTTAACATTTTAAACTGTGGTGTTGCCATACTGTTTATATTTTCACCTGGTATATGTTATTTTGAACATTTCTACTTTTTACATCATACTACTTTAGATTGTTTGATTATTTTATGCATCTTGAGTATACTTGAATCATTATTTATACATGCTCATAAATTATTGTATTATAATATATATTTTATACACTGTAATTTTTTTTATAACTCATGCCAAATAAAGATATATGATCATTACAATCATTTGTTTGTTTTCTTTGTTTTTTATCTTTGACCATTAGTATTTTCATAGTACTTATATTCATTTTTATTTTATTTTCCTTTACCGATAATAGTACATTTTTGTATCTAGGGCGGAAAGTAGATGATCCTGACGAGGGTATAAGGGCCCGAGCGAAGCGAGGGCAGATATTAGCTGAGTCAAAATCATCTTTCGTCCGTTACATGCATTGAAAAGTGGTAGTGTGGGTTGTACCAAAAATTGTTTCTATTTCTCATGTTAATATAGCATATTTGATTTGAATTGATTTGAAAACTTTCTTCAGCTCCATGATTTTCGCACGAAAAGGATCTGTCTATCAGCATCAACAAAAACCTGAGTATAAAGATTGTAACCTTTTGAAATCCTATGACCTAATTTTTGATTTTTTAGGGAATCACTCGGAATCACAAACTTGATAATATGTTTGTTTCAACGATATATAACACAACTTCAAAATTTCCCAAAAAATCTTTTTAACATCATAAAACATCAGTATAGGTAATGATAATATGTAGGTATATGAAAAATTCTCATTTTAAGGGTTCATTTTCTATTTTATAGTTTAATATTAGAAATTCAGAACAACAATTTTTTTTCCAAGACGCTAGATTTTTGTTATTGCATAACTTTTAATTCTGAACAACTTTTCTTAATGACATTTTGCTGCATTCTTTCTGAATTGTGGTACTTTTTTGATCTACCTTGTATAACTTGCAGCCGTTTTAAGAGCACCTAATAATAAGATTATTGAACGTGCACCAACTTTCGGCAATATTTTGTATTTTGGTTATCATTTTATTCGGAACCGTAATTCATTATTGTCGGAAGAACAGCAGAAGATTTAATTTTTAATGTTATGAAAATTTCAATTTTTATTGATTCAGAAAGTCAAAAATGTGATATACTGTCATATAACAAAAACGACATTGGTAACTACCCAAATTAATATTCATTTATATTTTTCATACAAAACGGTAGAAACTCGAAATGTGCCGCCGCTGTTCCAGATGAAAATCGAGTTCGGACGTACGTATTATAAGAATCACATGTTCTCATGCGGTGTTGCCCGATGGGTTCGGATTCCTCGTTTTATCTCTTTCCACTCATAGTGTTGTCTCTTTCGCACTTATTGTGATGTTGGCGTCAAGACTAATACGCTTTTATGAATGGGATGCCCAGTCTATAGTAGTTAAAGTCAATGATAGTAAGCCTCCACGTTTGGTATCTGATAGAGGCACAACATTTACTTCTGGTAACTTTTTTGAATGATGAATCTGTTTCGCATGTTTTAATTGCAACTGGAACTCCTCGGGCAAACGGGCAAGTGGAGCGATTCAATCAACCTCTTGATTCCATTCTTTCCAAAATGACGGATGATCCGTGTAAATGGGATCGCTACTTGAGTGATGTAGAATTTTCTTTGAATAACACTGTGTGTAGATCTACTGGAGATACACCCAGCAAGCTTCTTTTTGGTATTGATCAAATAGGCAAAGTTAATGATGAGTTGAGATTGTATTTAAAATCTTTCGTAGATGAACCAAGACATCTAGTAAAGATTAGAGAAAAGGCTCAGGAAAATATTTTGAAAAGTCAGGAATATAATGACAATTATTACAATAAACGACATAAACCTCCTCAAAGATATACGGTTGGGGATTATGTTATGATCCGTAATGTTGATGTCACCCCGGGTGTCAATAAAAAATTGATTCCCAAGTTTAAAGGTCCGTATTCAGTAAAAAAATGTTTGGATAATGATAGATATCTACTGGAAGATGCAGAAGGGTTCCAAGTAACCCAACTGCCTTTTAGTGGTATATTTGGACCAGATCAAATGAAGCCATATATCGAATAATACGAATTAATAACTTACCTGAATACGACTCGGAAAAGGAAATACCCAATAATTGACATTTAATTTGTAACCCGACATACGACTTATTTTCTGATTATGATTATGAATAATGTTGAGACTATACCCATTTATGCTGAATGTATTAAGTTAAGATTTGATTTGTTTTATGTCTTATGATTTATGACTACTTATGTTCTTATGTTTTTAGTTAATGTCTTATGATATTTCTTATTATGTGCAAGTTATGCCTTATGTTGTTTCAATTTATGTCTTATGATGATTCTATTTTATGAAGATTTATCCTAGATTTAGTATATTATGTTAATTATTAGTTTGAAGAATCCTTGTAGTTCGTAATTTCTATCATGTTACCATCATTACAGTTTGAGTACATTATGATCGCTTTATGTTATTGTTTGGTCAATTTTTAGTAGGTATTGGTCGAGGACGACCAATTAGTCAGGAAGGCCGAGCTGTAGGCATTTTAGTGTTCTAGAGCGCTCGGAGTACGTTGTTGAGTGTAAAGTAGGCTTAATCTGTCAGTTGTCAAAACTCCGATTTCGGACAGAAGACATCTGTCAAGGGGGGGTGTTAGTAGTGGGTTCGACCAGCTATTTTTGAATAGCAGTTGCTACTGCTACTGCTACTTTTTTTTATCAGTTAAAAATAGCTGCTATTTTATTAGCAATACCAATACACTTAAGACAAAAACCGCCAACTTTCCAAAAGCTGTTTGTTATTATTCTGTCATGAATTGTGAATGTCAACATTGTCAATTGTCAAGGGTGTCAAGAGCCAGTCTACATGAGCCTTCCTCCATTAGACAAACCGAAGTGAATATTTTTACTTTGTTCAGTTCACCTCGTGACATGGTATTATCATGGTGATATCATCTCACGTGATCAACTGAACAAAGTGAAAATATTCACTTCGTTCAGTTCCTGTTAACTCGGGTTCGACGCGTTCAGTTCAGAGTAGTTCAAACTAGTTCAGAGTGTTTTATGATCGGTTGCAAAAAAGCGCGGGCATTTCCAGAAAATAGACGATCAAAGAAAAGTAGTGACCTAACTTGTTGAAATATATAAACATAACTCTGCTTGTTTAATTGAAACAGTATTTTTGTTGGATACCTATTATTATCGGAAGTTTTGATTAGTGAATACGGTGTTGGTTTAGTGTAATTTATTTGTTAAATACTGAAGTGAAGAAAATCTTTTTAATCAATTAAGGTAAGTTCAGATCAATATTCTATTCGATATAGTCATTATTTCTTTTTGTTACATCCGTTTAGGCTGCAATCAGCTCATCTAATATCCTGAAACATGGGCAAAAGGTCAGAAATTTGGACTCTCTTCACCGTGTCAGATGAGGATAAAAGTAAAGCAAAGTGCAACATTTGAAAGTCTGAATTTTCATACAAGACATCCGTCTCGAATTTGAAATCCCATATTCAACGCAAGCATCCATCTGTTAGATTGGCCCAGTTGGAACGCTTCCAGAGCAGACGTACAGCAGATCCCTGGCCAGAAAATTCTCAACGCTCCGGGAGTTCTGCAATTTCTACTGAAACTGAAGACCCTGGTAGTGCGAGTGCGACCGCGATTAGTTACTTGCCATCAACATCAGTTGTGATTGGTGCAACTCGATCTGATGCTAAGAGATTACAGCAGCAGGTCATATCCCAATATGCTCCAAAATAAATATCAATCCTCGAACAAAAAAAGCTGGACCAACTTTTGATGAAATTAATCACTAGAGATTTCCAACCATTCTCTGTGGTAGAGGATAGCGGATTTAGAGAATTTATAACCGCTTCAAATCCTTCCTATAAATTGCCAACAAGGAAAACCTTAAGCAATGTTCTACTGCAAGCAATGTTTGAAGAAAGTCACCTCAAAGTAATGGATTCGTTGAAGGAAGTCATATCGATCACTATCACCACAGACTGCTGGACGTCACGAAACACAGATAGTGTAATGGCAGTGACAGGACATTTTATAAATGCCAAATTTGAGGTGAAATCTGTTCTTTTGGAGTGTGTTGGGTACGAAGGAGGACACGGAAGCAGAAATTTGGCTGAGCATCTGAGTCAGGTGATTTCAAATTGGAATATCCATGAAGAGTCTATTCTACTAGGCATTTCCGATAATGCCGCCAACATCAAAAGTGGAGACATTTCGGTTGTTATGCTCACACTCTGAACCTCATAGTTGGTGATGCATTATCACTAATTCAAGAGGGAACATTGAAAAAAATCAGTCAAATTGTGACCCATTTCAAGATGAGTGCCAATTGTAAAAGCAAACTTGATAATGTGCAGCGACAGCAGGGAAAGGAGCCAAAAAAACTGAGAAAAGACGTATCAACCAGGTGGAACTCCACGTATCTAATGCTGGAGACATTCGTGGAATTGGAAGAAGCTATCCGTACCACACTTGCTTTGATAGATGCAGCCTCTCTACCTGTCATAACAAGTGAAGAATGGACGTTCATGAGAGAATTGATTATCGTTTTGCAGCCATTTTATGATGTCACCGAAGTAATGTCTGGCGAGAAATGTGTAACATTATCACTTGTAATTGTAATTACAAGTGGTTTACTGAGTGTGTGTAATGAAATGGAGAACAGCGATGAATTCTCTTATGATATAAGCAGACAGTTTATCAAGAAACTAAAAGAAAGCAATTCGACAAGGCTGGGAGATTTGGAAGCTAGCAATACTTTGATCATCTCTACAGTTCTAGATCCGAGATTCAAAAATGCGGGTTTTAGTAAAACCGGAACTTTTGACAGAGCAAAACAATTGGTTTTCAATTTAGTTGCGCAACATATAAGAGCTACAATGACAACAAGTGAGGAAGTTCTGATGGAGAGAGGTGAAACGAGTAGACCAGCTGAAGAAAAAAAAACACAATTCAACATCTGGAAACAGCTAGATAAATCAGTTTCATCTCAGCCGAGAAGTAATAGAAGTCCACTAGCACGCGTCATAGTACAAGTCGACAGATATTTGGAAAAAGATATCATAGATAGAAAAGAAGATCCTCTAGAATGGTGGGCAAATCACGTTAATCATTTTCCAAATTTAAGCCATGTGGTAAGAAGCAAGTTTGGTACGGTTGCAACTTCAGTTCCATGTGAACGAATTTTTTCAAAGACGGGCACCATTATTTCCGAAAGAAGAAGCCGTATCAGTCTTGAGAAAGTTAAAAAGATAATGTTTTTAAATGCTAATCAGAACTTATTTTAGTACCTAATTATCTTCTTGTCTTCTACCTACCTAATTTATCATTTATCACTCACTATATTCTACCACTGCCAGACAACCTGACCTCAGGAAAAGGCACGATGATACAAAAGTAGTAATGATTGTTTTGTAACATATACTAAATCATTAATAAAGCCATGTTAAGAAAAAAACAGAGCTATAGTTGTTTGAAGTATCCTGACGTGCACCACACTTTCTTTTTTCTTGTTGACTTGACCAGACAGATAAATAATCAAAAACAATGAATAAGTGTACGGCATCAGCGGGACGTGTGCCAAACTTCTGCCAAGGGGAGAAGGCTCGGGATAAGGTGTTTCTCATGAATATGATTGCCAAAAAGTTCAGTAGGATTTTGGAAGATAAAACCAACCGTACCTCTATTGCGGATAAATCTGAGGCATGGAGGTGGATTGAAGTAGAAATCAATGCCTCAGCTCCAGTCCTGTGCTACAGGACTGCGGAGTCCCTAGAAAGATTATATGAAAACAAAAAAAACAATAAAGAAAAAAACTGGATAATGAGAAGAAAGAACCGTTATTTTGACCGGAGGTGGGGTCAATGATAATATAAACTGGGACTAAGATGAACTAGAAAAAGTGTTGATGACCATCCCGAATGAAAAGATTCTTTTAGAAAATATCAATGCATAGGATGTCGATAGTGAGCCAATTGATCCAATAATGGTCAATGAACGGTCTGCTAACAATGCTAACTACGAATTTGAATTTGTGCCTGCACCTCAAGAGTCTTCACTAGATCTGCCCAATTCTACAGAAGATGCTCTCATAGAAAATTCTAAGGTGAGTATTTTTAGATGATAATAATCATATATCTACTCAGGACTAGAACAATAGGGAACTTGCCCATTTTTTCTTTATCTTATTTATTTATTTTAAAGTGGGCGTTCATGTCTAAAAACACCGTATACCAAATATCAGCCCTTAAATCGCACTACTAACTTTACAATAAATAATCAAAATTAACATGGACGCTGTGAAAATTCAAACGAAGCAAAAAGCGCGGGAAAGTTTTTACGTCATAACGCGTATCTTTGGCAACCATTTGAATGTTTGAAGTTTGATGTGACATTGAGTTAGTTTATTTCATGGTTTTTGTCAAAATCAAGGATATAGTTAATATAAATATTGCATTCCTCTGTGTTCGAGTTCAACTATGAAATTTCCAAACAAATTTTCATTCGCGTGCCTGATGACAAAAAGCGGCGAATAAAACTACTTAGAGCATGCAAAAGCAATGAGGGGAATTGTTGAGAAGCAGTGCTATTTATGTGAATGTGGAGATCATTTTAATTTGTGTATGTATTTTGACAAAAGATACCATTACCTAATTATTGTGTTTTTAGATTTTGAGAGATTTTATTCTTGGGTACACATCACTACAGACAGATTAAAAAAATGAACCTTTTTATTGTATTTTACCAGTATACAGTATGTCCGGCAATGAGGTATACAAAAGGACAAATTATGGACCAACATTTTTATTTTTCGAGAGTCATTTTTTTAAAAAAATGTTGCTTGTTGAAGAGTTATGATTGTCGATTAAAAAAAAATATTTTATGCAAGAATACCCTTCAAAAAAAGTTGGAATATATTCTTTTTTTCAAGCGAAAAGCGTGCATTCCCCGCCATATTTGAAAGTTCCTGCCAAGATGAAAAAAAAATAAATAGGGAAGCCAAAATGTTTTCAATTCAAATATGTATTTCACTGAATAGTGGTTTATGGTGTTTGAGAAATAACCATTATTTTGTGGTATCGATTATTTTTTCATATTTGTATGAATTATGCCTTGACTAAAAGTATTAATTTTTGCGCCTTTTTCGAGATACATAATTGGAAATAGAAAAAATGTGTCTTCTTTGACCCATTATTAACACTGTAAACCAATAGAATGTTTAAAGTTACATCTTTGCTAAGAACTTCTGAATATATTATGAATGTAGGTAAGTATAGTTCTCTCTTGAGATAAATTGATTTTTCGACTTCTTGTACAGGGTACAAAACAATCGTTTTTCTCAATTAAGCAAAAATTCTTTTAAGAATGTCTTTTGCTCGAGAAATTAAAGTTTTGCACTCAATGTGCAGTGCATGAATAGCACTGCTATTCAATGAGATATTCTCCACATTTCTTCTAGATACTCTTAGCGGTTTCGTTTGCCGATATTCGTCATCAGGCACGCGAATAAAAAATTGTTGGGAAATTTCAAAGTTGAATTAGTTCCTACGCCGCGGCCTGCGGCAGAGTGCATTATTTATAATACCATCCTCTTTTTTTCCAAAACCACGAAATAAACCAACTCAATGTCACTTCAGACTTCAAACATTCAAATGGTTGCCAAAGATACGCGTTATGACATAAAAACTTTCCCGCGCTTTTTGTTTCGTTTGAATTTTCTTAGCGTCGATGTCAATTTTGATCATTTATTGTGAAAAACTGGTGCCATTCAAGGGCTGATATTTGGTATACGGAGTTTTTGGACATGAACGCACACTTTGATACAATAAAAAAAAAATGGGCAAGTTCCCCATTAGCGGGGCCAGAGCTACTACTCGATATACAAATAAATAAGTCAAGAAATAAGTGTTTCCATATTTCTCATTTATGCCATTATGTTCAAGAACAAATACAGGGAACAAATACAAATGTGTCAGGAGAGAAGTACCTAACATTATTTATCACTTATATCAAGAATGGTTTTAAACAAAGCTGTTCATAAACTAACATAAAGTCTAAATACAATTATGAAAATTCAAATATTTAAAATAACTCTACATAGCTACCCCCCAACTCCACAACCCGCTAACCTAATAAATTTACCGTACTTATGAATGATTCTAGGTTAATTGAGTACATGAATTGACATAGTGCATGTTCTGCTGACGTAGCTTTACAACAAAAGATGGATTGCGAAACGAGGTAAATGAATGGTGAAATAAAGGTTACATTTTTGATATAACAACTCCCCTTTTTTTCTTAAAGAAAGGTAATGCCATGCATTAGCTTTTATTTAAGAAGTCTTGAAGTTCTTCTGGTTCTGGAGAGACGTCTGGATGGAAATTGCGGAATCGATGCTTAACAGCTTTCCTTGGGAATTGTCCGGGAAAAGGTCGATCGTCATTATCTTGATTCGCTGCGGTAGCCATGAGACGTGATGTGGTAATCTTCTTCTTTTTCTTCAGCATTTCAGGAAGACGTATAGGGCAAAGAGGACTGCCATGCAGACGATGGTGAAGATTGTGAACCAATCAGAATTTTTTGTGATGAATGACTCATTCAAGAGTTTCTCCAAATCTTCAGAATACTGGTCCAATTTATGTTGGGCTATGCAGAGTTCTTCTATGTCGATCCTATTTAGCTTCAGCGTTTTCAAATCGGGAATGTGTGACTTTTCGGGAAGGTATTCGCAACAATCGTATTTGATGGAGATTGGGTGACATTGATAGGTAACATTGACGTATTTGTCGATGATCCTTTTGGCTTGGATTCTCGTGCTTCCAACAAATGCGTTGCAGTAAGGTTGTAGTTTGAGTAGACTGTTAGTATGAATCAATTTGGTCTTGGCTTCCTGTCCTTCACATTTTATGGTGACGGGAAGTTGTTCTGAGACCGTTATGAGCCAGTAGTTGCTGTTGATCTGTTTGACGTTATATCCAACAGCTACGAGGATGGTCACTTGACATGTTTTTGGTAACTGCATTGGATTTCTTAGAAGTTGCGCTCCGCATATGGCATCGCTGTCTATCGGATACGGGAGTGCGTCTGAGCAGATCTCCTGGATGTGTGTCAGTTGCTTGCAGCATTCCAGATTGGAGAAGGGCACAAAAGATATCGAATCATCATCTCGAGCTAGAAATCTCTGAGTTGTTGGAATTATAAGATGAAATCCGGTCTTACAATCAAAAATTGGTATTGGGTAAATGTGGAAAAGGGTGAAAGTTTCTGGTTGAACCAGAGGGACATTTAGATCGAAAATTATTCTTGAATCTGTTTGATAAGCTTCGAGTTCAATGATGTTAATGTATTGAGATACAGATGAACTATAAACTGGAAGTGGTAGATTACTTCTGACTAAAGATTGAGAAGCTTGTTGAAGGGAATTAATCAAATCTCTTGGTGTTATTATTGAGTTGTGTGAGATTTTCAAACGTGCGAAAACGATTGCGTTTGTGATATCATTCAAAGTGTTTTCTAAAAATGAGTAAGTTTCTATTAATGTTTCACAAATATCCTGAAATTTAATTTTTGCTCCATGAAAGGCAACAGTGTCTGAGAATTTTGTCAAAGCTCCATACATTTTTGAGACATCTTCATCGAATGTTTGCTAATCAATCTGCAGTTTTTGGATTGTAGCATTGAAATTTCGAATTACTGATGTTTTTACGGAAATTTAGTTTTTGAGCAATGTTTCGAGGTGTTTTTCATTTTGAAGAGCCCTATTGATACAATCGTTAAAATATTCGCCATCTGATGCATCTAGATTTCCAGTTATGGTTTTCCAAACCGTACCTAGTCCATTGAGTATTCCTCGTTTGGGATCTAAATGCGTAGTTCTCAGTGTTCGTCATTATTTCGGTGTATTTTAGATTGACTGATTGGTTGTTCAAAATCGTTTGTCTTGTGTGATTGAGATCTTTTTATACTAAAAGTGTCCATTTTTCATTTGAAATCTTTATCGTGTCTGCTTCGTGATAGAATATTCCAAGAGAATTATTTATCGGTGTCAGCCAATACTGACATAGTGCTGGCGGACAGAGTCCTAGTAGTCTGAAAAGAATGAGAAAATTCTATTTGAAATACGGCTGGAGGCGGTCGAAATTTATTTTTGTGTGAGGATTTCGAATGGTCCGTTAAATTTATCATCACCTTTTCCTATGATTTGAGATTTCTTTACGTATACTTTATCTCCTACATGATATTCAGGTAATTTTGATGGTGCTTTTTGGTCGAATCTTTCTTTCGCTTTTTCTTTTTGACGTTCCGTTTTTTCACGAGCAATTTTATAATAATATTCCATTTCATTATTCAAATCTCGAATGTATTTGGAAATTAATTTTTCTTCGTTATACAAAGTTTCAGGAGGTCTTATCGAAGTATGTCCAAATATTAACTCAAATGGAGTGAATCCGTGTGTTTTATTTTTTGTATTATTATAGCAAATAGTTGCATATGGCAATACGTTAAACGGATGTTTGTTGGGATTTTCGGCTAAGTTAGATCGGATCATTCCAGCCAATGTCGCATGGAATCTTTCTATAGATCCATTTGACTGAGGGTGAGCCACACTAGAAAATGATAATTTTATGTTGAATCATTCGCAAAGGTCTTTAACGGGAGTATTATCAAATTCTCTACCATAATCACAATGGATTCTGGGAGGGGTTCCGTAATGTTGGAAAAACAGAAGCAAGGTATTTACAATAGAATTTGCTTTTTTGTCTTGTAACGGATAAGCTTGGGTAAATTTTGTCAATTCGTCTCTGACGGTAAGAGCATAATTTCGGTCTGGATACTCAAATATGTCTATGTTGACTCTCTCAAAAGGAGTTATTGGGGTTTCCGTGACAATTAAAGGTTGACTTGAATTTTTTCGACAAACATTAACTTTTTGACAAACTTTACATCTCTTAATGAAATTTTCTACATCTTTACTTAAGTTTTTCCAGTTATATTTTTCTTTTATTCGTCTGATTGTTTCTTTGATTCCACGATGCAGATTTGTTTTTCCTAAATGATAATATTCTAAAATCAGAGGTATTTGATCCTGACCTGGCGTTTTTACTACGTCCTGACAAATATGAAATTAAACGTCTTTGTCAGCTAGAATATACGAGAGCAATTCAAGAATGAGGAGGTCAAGGTTGTTTTCTACATAAAAGTTATTTGCTGAGTCAAATTGGTTTCTAGATTTGTACAATGAACTGAATAAGTGTGGTGATACTATTAATGGATCAAATGGAAGTGCAGCTATGGAATATTTTTTGTCTTTCACTGATTTACTTGATGCAATATTGATTACATGTATTTCAAAATCGAAATGTTTTTCAAAAATATCGTCGATTATTTTGTGTTGGAATTCATCTAAACTATTTTGTCTAAAGAATGTGATTATGAGTTTATGAGATCTGTCTAAAAGTTGTGTATTAGATATCTCAATTTTGGAATAATCGATCAAAGATTTGGTTTTATAAAGTTCGACAAATTTATTGTATTCGGTAGTGATTTCGTGGTCTTCAATATCTTCATCGTTTTTGTCGGGTTCGTCATTGTTTGAAGCAAATATCGAAATTTTTGTGTTAAATTTGCACATTCTTGAAAATCGTTGACCTTTGTTCTAGAAAGAGCGTCCGCATTTTTATTCACTTTTCCGGGCTTGTAATCGATTTTGTTATTGTATTCTTCAAGTTTAAGTCTCCATCTGGCTAGTCTACTGCCTGGATCTTCAATTGAGAAAAGCCATGTCAACGGTCGTTGGTCAGTCACTAAAGTGAATTTTCGGCCAAAGAGATAAGGGCGGAAATGTTTAACGGCCCAAAAAATCGCCAGTAACTCCCTTTCGATTGTGGAATATTTTGTCTCTGCACTACAGAGAATCCTGGATGCGAAAGCTATTGGAAGATCTTTCCCAATAGGTCCCTGGGATAAAACAGCACCAATAGCAAATGCACTGGCGTCTGTCGTTAGAACAAAGGGTTCATCGAAATCTGGATAAATGAGAATTGGATCAGAAGTTAGACATTTTCGAAGTTCATCTTGAATTCCGAATCAAAGAAAAAAGGAATGTCTTTTTTCAGAAGTTTGGTCAGCGGTTTCTAAATTTTGGCAATGTTTGGAATGAATCTTCTATAGTGTCCGGTGAGTCCTTAAAATGACTTGAAGTCCTTTGAAGATTTTGGTTCGGGAAATTTACTAATGCATTCGATTTTTGCGGGATTCGGTTTAATGCCATTTTCAGTCACGAGGTGTCCAAGATATGCGACTTCTTTTCTGAGAAATTCGCACTTGTCCGTTTGAATTTTGAGGTTGGTGTCGCGAAGACGTTTGAATACGTTTTTCACTCGTTGAATATGTTCATTAATGGTGGGAGAGTATACGATAATGTCGTCCATATAGACTAGACATCTTTCGTTTTGTATACCCAAAAAAATGCTACCCATAACGCGTTGAAACGTTGATGGTGCATTTTCAAGTCCGAATGGCATTCCAACGAATTCATTGTGGTCATTTTCCACTGAAACAAAGCAGATCGGATTGATCTCTATTTGATGAAAGCCTGACGCGAGATCAAGCGTCGTGAAATATTGGCATTTGCCAAGCTGATCTAAGAGATCTGGAATATTAGGGAGTGGATATTTGTCATCTACAGTGAGCTCGTTTAACTTTCTGTAGTCGATGACGACACGCCATTTTTGTCTGCCAGTAGCATCCGCCACCCACACTGGACACGACCATGGAGAAATGGACGGTCTTATAAGGCCTTGTTCGAGCATTTTTCCGATTTGAGATTCCACTTCGTTTTTGTGTACGTGAGGGTCAGCTGTTTGACATTTGAATATGGGTAATGTCCAGCCTGAGTAAACATTCAATTTCACTCGAAGTTGTCACTGTCAAATTTCCGCTTGCCAAATGGGAATCATAGCTACCGTCTTCATTGAATTTGGCGTAAGCGTGACTTCCAACACAAATCCCGTCTCTCAACCTAGCCACCTCATCGGTGGTGTTGTCAGCTTCTCCATTTTCTTGTGTTGCTATTGCTAACCGATCTAGGGCGTATTGCTACATGAGAATCCGCCACAAATGTAAGAAGTGAGGAGTCTTAGGTTACATTTTACATTGGGGGAGTCCCACGAATACACCAACGGTCGCCGATTGAGTCTTCCTCTTTTGTAATAGTTTAATTTTTAATATTGATATGTCTGGTTTCAGAGTTTTTCCCGAAGAGGGGGAGTCTACCGCAAAAAGACGAGGTAGGTCCCCGATGATAGAAGCTGGGCATAATGGAGTGTGTGCAGATGTCAAAGCTGCAAGAAAGGTCTTTTCAATCTACTACCAAAATGTTCGAGGTCTCAGGACCAAGACCGAGAACATTTTGACTGGTGTTTTGGCTGAAGACTACAACTTGATAGCAATTACTGAATCATGGTTATGTGATGGAATACAGGATTCAGAGCTGTTTGATCCAAGGTACTCAGGTATTAGGAGAGATAGAAAGGGGTCCAAGAGAGGGGGAGGAGTTAAGATAGCAATCAAGAATAATATTTCCTATGAAACGATTGATATTGACTGTGATATCGAAGCAATACTCCCTGAAATTAAGTTTAGAAAATATATATTTTATTTAGCGCTGACTTACATACCGCCTCATTCAAATAAATCGCTGTATGAAACCTTTTTAACTCGTTCGACGACCATGTTCAACATAATGTCAACTCACTTGTTTTGGGTGATTTAATATGCCTTCCTATTTGAATTACTGTGATAATGATAAAGCTTTTGCCCTTCAAGAGTTTTTAAATATTAATAACCTAACACAAATTAATACCATCAAGAACAATATGGGTAGATTACTTGATTTGGTCATTACAAACATACGTCATGTGGATGCCTGCAGGGCTGAGATTCCATTTGTATTGGAGGATGTATATCACCCTGCCTCATGTATCCACCTGAATTTAAGATTGACTAATGGTGAAGAAGTCTGTGTATAATTTTTTCAAAGGAAATTACATTCAATTATATAATTCTGTCAAGGACTCCGATTGGTCAGATTTGTTTAAATGTGAGAATACTGATATTAGCCTAGCATTGTTTTATGATAAAATGTACGGTTGTTTTGACTAATTTATTCCAGTATGTGGCTGGAAGGTTGATACGGCGCCCAAATTTCCACTATGGTACTCAATGGATCTGATGAGTAAAAACCGTGAAACAAATCGTCTATATAGATCGGTGCTACGGGGAACAGGTTGCAATCAGGACCTGCAGAAGATCAGGAAAGAAATCAAAGCCCAAACAAGATACGAATACGAGCAGTACAAAATTCATATTGAAAGAAATGCAGATCCGAAGGCCTTTTGGAATTTTATCAATGATAAAAAAGGCTCTTATCCTTTAAGAAGGGTACCAAGGGAGATGGTTTATAATGATGCATCGTATGACGATCCTGTTCATATAGCTAATGCATTCGCCCACTACTTTGAGTCGGTGTATGATCTACCCAGGGACCTGGAAGACACACAGTCGCAGCTTGGTAAAAGCAACAACTGGAGTGGCCTAAATTTCTCTCCGAAAACTAAAGAAGACGTATTGAACAGCATCAAAAGACTGAAGCCAAAAAAGTCAACGGGCGGTGATAATATACCGGCCTACATCTATAAGGGATTGGCTAAATTCTTGGCGGAACCACTGAAACATAATATATTCAACCTAGCAATAGCAAATAGCGAATTTTCATCCACGATGAAAGAGACAGTCATACATTTATGAAAAAAGGCCAGAACAATCATGTTGAAAACTACCGACCAATTGCATTGATAAACGTTGTGGCAAAAATGTTCGAACAATTGTTATTTGATAGACTGTACGAGGCTCTGTATCCTAAAATTAGTATGTTCCAGCATGGTTTTGTGACCGATAGATCAACTGTTACGAATCTTAGCACATTTACTGAATGTGCTGCGAAGGCGATAGAGAGGAAAAACCAACTCGATGTCATTTATACAGACTGTCAAAAGGCATTTGACAAGGTCAGTCACGAGATTTTATTGAGTAGACTTGCGACTTATGGAATATCAGGGCGTATGCAGTTGTTTTTGATGTCCTATCTGTCAAATGGGAAACATAATGTAAAAGTGGGTGGATGTTACTCTAAAAATTTTATAGCGTCATCGGGTGTTCCTCAAGGCAGTAACCTAGGACCACTACTGTTTGTATTGTTTATCAATCCATTGCCTGAGTGCTTGCTAGGATCGTCATCCCTGTTATTTGCGGATGATTTTAAAATGTTCAGAGAGGTCTCAACAATGGACAACTGTATCCAATTGCAATCTGACTTGAACAACGTTGCAGCTTGGTTTAAAGAAAATAAGACCTTTGTTAACATTGAAAAGTGCTCAGTAATGTTAACATGTGTAGCAAGGCTTATAAGACCCTTGGTTTTGTAATTCGAAATAGCAAATCTCTTAATATCGAAACCATTTAGAAACTGTATAATTCACTTGTCAGGCCATACCTGAAATATGCATCCTCAGTTTGGATGCCAAATGAAGCCACATTGACCAAATAAAAAAAGTCCAAAAGAGATTTTTAAGATATATGTACAGGGTGTCTCACGGTCTATGGTACCTTAGACGTTTACGGAAAACTAGACATAGGATCGATCTGAAAATTTGGCTCAGCACATAATCGAGTATGATCTATATTTAAAAAATATTTTCAGTTCTGCAGTGTTGCAGCTTCTACCCAAAAGTCGTGGCAACTTTCTTATTTTTAATGAACCACCCTGTATATTATTATTTTTTTGGATTCCTTGACTGATTCTTATCACTTTTGCTTGATATACTCCTATACCTATCGGCACCGGTTTTCGAGATATAGATTAATTTATAATATTTTTGTCGTAAAACACAGCAATGGATTGAGTTTAATAATTTCGTACTTGAAAACGGTGGAGAGTTGAAATTGCTATGCCTACTAGAGGAAGCTAGGTTTATATGGTTGCAATGGAGAAACCGATCTGTAAATATACAGGGTGCTTCAAATTTATTAATCTTTTTCCTATACACAAAAATGATAAAAAAGCTATTTTTTCAAATGGAACCCCCTGTATATTACTTGAAAAATAAAAAGACCAATAAATTTCCTTTCAAATGGTATCCCATGTTTCTATACCTAAACCTTCAGGTTCTACAAGAAAAATGCATTTGTCTAAAAAATAAATTATATTGGTATAAATGATATGAAAGTTTCCATGACAACCTTATTTAAGTAAGTTTACAAAGCTTAAAATTTTAAAACAGAAAACCTTTCACTATTACCAAAAAACAAAACCAAATTAATATGTCAAAGATGTAAAAATGTCATTTATAAAACGCCATAACTCAAAAACGGGTGAATTTAGGACCATATTTCTCAATAGAATACATAATTATACCTTCTGGAAGTTGCTTGACTTGAGTAGATTTTTGATGAACCGTTATTTGAAGTGGATTAGTTCAATATGCTTTATTTTGTCATAGCTTTTGTCAAGCATTTATGAGCACGAACGCGAATGAGGCAGCCCGAGAAACAATTAGTTGGACTACCAATGGGAGGAGCCTGTTCCCCAATATTAGCGGAGATTGTCATGAATAAGTTACTATACTATGTAACAGAAAAAACCAGTTTCAATATCCCATTGCTATTCCAATGTGTAGATGACCTCTTAATATCTTTACCCAGTGCAGAAATTAACAACACCCTTGACCTTTTTAATTCCTTCAACGCCTCCTTACAGTTCACAGTAGAAGAGGAAAGTGAACGTTCAGTTCACTTTTTAGACACGAGAGTCATTAGATCTGAACAAAACTTGGTCATGTTGGACTGGTATAGAAAAAAGTCTAGCTCAGGTAGATATATCCCTTTCCAATCATACCACCCTATGAAACAAAAACTCAACACCATACTCGGTCTAAAAAATAGAATCTCAAAAATTTGTCACCCCTCTCTTATACAAAAAAACTTAACCCTTTTGGAAGACATTTTGATTAATAATAATTATCCAAGACCATTAATAAGAAAATTGCTAAGACGAGAAACCCAACCCCCTGTAGTAGCTCGAGTGAATGCTGATCCTGACGTTGAGATAAAATATGGAAAGTTACAATACATTCAAGGACTTTCTAACTCTTTAATTTCTCTTTTCAAAAACAGTAATATTAAAATTGCACAATATAATTTAAAAAAACTGGGACAATTCTACACAAATCTTAAAGACAAGACAGACCCAAAAAACAAATCTGATATTATTTATGGTATTCAATGCGAATGCAATCAGATTTATATTGGCCAGACATCCCAGAAACTCTCGAAAAGAATAACACAACACAGGAGATTGTAGACTGAAACCTACTGCTACCAGTCTCAGTACACATGTTAATCAACAAAATCATGTGGTACAATATCCTGATACTGTCGTTCTAGCTACAGAACATAACAGTTTCAAAAGAAAATTCCTCGAGATGTGCTTTATCAACAACTGCGATAACTGTCTAAACTTTAAGAAAGATGTGGAAGGACTCAGTTCAATTTATACTTTTTTGCTTTCTCAAAATTTCTTTAAAAAAATCAGTGTTCCTGAAATCTACCATAATAAATTATTGCCTGTCTAATTCAATCAACCCTAGATAATTCTCGACATTGTTACCGAAAGGTCGCATTCACTGTTGCTGATCGTTTGTTGGGCTCAGTAATCTCATTAATTTCTCACCTGTACCTGAGAAGTAGGTCATTCTAATACGTCACACACCTGTTGGTACGTCACACACCTGTTGGTAGCTAGTGCCTAGAAATTATGTCAAGGACAAATGTCCATCAATCTATGTAGGCCATGTGGCCATTAACCTTAGTTTCTTCCTGCTAAAATTGCAGTCTCATCATCAGCATGGGGACACTTTGTTCTATTTAGACGTGATCTATGTTAATTAATCGATGTTTGGTGTAGCTATGTCAACTCTACTATTTTAATCATGTACTTTGCGTTCCAATCTCCTATGAGGAGGATATTGTAAATGATCTGTAAGTTTCCTATCTAGTGTTTCTGGTCTTTTGTAATGTGATTTCATTTTTTTGGTTTAGATTCCTGAAGAAGCTCAAAATTATGTGAGCGAAAGCTTGAAGTTAAGATTAAATATACACTTCCTAGAGCAGTTCTACACCTTTATTGCTCCCTCTGTTGAGTGCGTGGGGGGATCCCAGTTTTGAAAAAAACATTATATATATTTAACCGGTTCAGAATCAAGGATACTTTTGAGTTTGCGAATAAAATAAATGGTTTTGAATTACCACATGACTTTGTTCTGGTTTCGTTTGATGTTGTTTCCCTGTTCACTAACATTCCGCTTGATCTTTTAACAAAAATTCTAGATGAACATTTTGACCTTATAAAAAATAACTGTACCATCCCTAAAGACAAATTCCTCGAGATCATCACTTACCTATACGACAATACTTATTTTTCGTTTAATAATACCTTCTATAAACAACTAGTAGGTGTACCAATGGGTGGTGCTTGTTCTCCTATTTAGCAGAAATTGTCATGAATAAATTACTGTATTATATCACAGAACAGGTCAATTTTCAATTTCCTTTTATATTTCAGTACGTTGACGATCTTCTTTTGGCCCTTCCGGCAGACCAAGTTCAAACAACTCTAGATTTGTTCAACTCATTTAATAATAACCTTCAGTTCACTGTTGAAGAAGAATCTGAACGGTCAGTTCCCTTCTTAGATACAAGGGTAGTTAGGTCCGAACAGAATATTGTCATGTTGGATTGGTATAGAAAGAAATCTAGTTCAGGAAGATACATTCCTTTTCAATCATACCACCCGATGAAACAAAAATTCAACACTATCCATGCTTTAAAAAATAGAATTGTTAAGATCTGTCACCCCTCATTTATTGAAAAAAACTTGTTATTATTGGAAGAGATATTGATTAAAAATAGTTATCCTAAATCTTTAATTCAAAGAGCTCTGAGAAGGGAAACTCACATCTATGTCGATTGTAATGTTCAGAATATGGATCCTGAAGTTGAAGTAAAATATGGAAAAATACAATACATCCAAGGACTTTCTAATTCACTCATTGGTTTATTCAAAGAATTTAATTTAAAAATTGCTAAATATAATCTAAAAAAACTTAATTCCTTCTACTCAAACCTGAAAGATCGTACATTTGTTAACAGTAAATCTGATGTGATATATGGCATCAAATGTCAATGTGACAAGATCTACATAGGACAAACTTCGCAAAAACTGTCCAAACGACTGGCGTTACATAAAAGTGATTGCAGGCTCAAACCCAATTCAACCAGTTTGAGTATACACGTAAACCAACAAGATCACAGAGCAGAGTTCACAGAACCTGTAATTTTTGCCACCGAACACAGTAACTTCAAAAGAAGGTTCCTGTGTTACATCACGAACTGTGGCAACTGTCTCGATCATAAAAAGGATGTAGAAGGATTAAGTTCTATTTATACTTTCCTACTCTCTCAATCTTTCACTAAGAAAATAAAAACTCCTGAATGCTATATCAGTAATAATAATGAATAATTTATAAATCTTATAATAAAATTGACTTTCTACTCCAAACAATTCAATATTTTTCTTCCAACTCGTTTCATGTTTTTTCTTTTTCATTGTTCAACATCAGGACTCATCTGCTTAACTATTGGAGGCAACACGACTACGTCATAGAATAATTGTACTACCTCCCACTATGTATGTAAAATCGGTACTATTTTGCCTTTCACATAAATTGTGAACCGAATATACGGTGTACATGGCAGTCTGCTTCCAAACACTGTGTTTTTTGCTTGTCTAGATTGAACATTAAAAACTTTCTTTGTTAGAGTTTAGTACTATGGCGTCGAACCAAAGTGAACTGATTTTGTCTATTTAACTACTAATTACCACTTTCTGTATACACTGTATACTCACCATGTATCTCTACCCTTCGCACTCCGATCAATGTATATTAATGTGAAATAGGATAGACCTACGTTTCCAACAAAGAAGTAGGAAGAATGATTATTAATAAAACAGGTTCTGGCAAGAGTACAAATTAAAAAGATGAACAAACTGACTTAAAATCTAGAAAGATAACAAACAAGTGTTTAATTTATTGTTTAATATAAGAGGAAAAATAAGGAGAAATAAATAATTTTATATAAAATCACAAAAACTAAATTATCCATCAGAAGCCGGTCCATCCAATTCACTCAATATTCTTTGCTTCTCTACGTTCAATAAGTAACTGTAAATGGCACTGAGGTTTTGAGTGTCACTCTTTTTGTTTAATGTGTGATCTTCTAAATTGATCTGAACCATTTCCAGGAAAATACGTTTATGATAAGAAGAGACTCTCTCAAGTACCTCTGAACCATCCCAGTTTATGTCGTGGCCTTCGTCCACAACATGCTCAGCCAATGCACAAGACCTAACATTCCTTCTGCAATCGCTCTTGTGTGATATAATTCTATTTTTTAAACATCGACGGGTATGTCCAATGTATGATTTTTCGCATCCACCACAAGGAATTCTATAAACGACGTTTTTGTTGTCCAATAATTTTATAGGTGTTTTGAGTTTTGAATAAAGTTGTGATAGTGTTTTTGATTGCTTTCTGGCTATCTTAACATCAACCTGTTTGACTATGTTCATAAGTTTATCTGTTAAATGTTCAATGTATGGTAAGGAGTGAAAAAAACAGTGGTGAACAACAGTATGGATCCACCACTGTTGGGTTGATGAAATCCATGGCCAACTTATACACCAAACAGGCAGCCATGAAAAATAGGAGAATTTTTCTGCTAAAATGCAGACAACACCAAATCACACCAAACCACATTACAAATGGCACAAACAGCTTAAACCACCTTTTCCACCACTCAAATGGACCGATAGGGAGGAAGATTCACAACTTTAATAACAGGTTAGGAATAGATATCTTAAATCTAGAGATAAAAGCAACTTTCAGCGATCTTAACACTCTTTCTCGTAATCTTGATAATGTAACTCAACAACTTTCTAACCGTCTACCAGCACAAATTTTAACTAACTTTATAAACAGACAACAAGTAAGATTCAACAAAATTTTCACCTTCACGAAACGTAAGAATATTCTCAAATTTCAATCTTTACTAAACCAGCAATCACTTAAAATTAAAACTCAAGATAAATGGTTCAAAAACCTCACTAACATCGATATACCAACAGAAGTAAAGACTCTCTTATCTTTAGGGCCTAAATTTGGCCTCACGCCCTTGATGAAGGAAATCAAAATAAGTTCTATGATTGCTGATATCGAGTCTATTTTATCAAGCGTGAGTGAGTCGCAGAGAGATGTTTTTCGAGCACAGTTCACTAATGTTCTAACAAATTACATACACCATGAAAAACCTAACAGAACCTTTCTTGATGACATGTTTCTTAAATCCAAGATTTTTTAAAAAATCACCCCAATTTACTGAACTGAAGGTTATTATTGAATGAGTTGAACAAATTTAGAGTTGTTTGAACTTGGTCTGCCGTTTCATGTTTTTTCTTTTTCATTGTACAACATCAGGACTCATTTGCTTAACTATTGTAGGCAACATGACTACGTCATAGGATAATTGTACTACCTCCCACTATGTATGTAAAATCTGTACTATTTTGCCTTTCACATAAATTGTGAACCGAATGAACGGTGTACATGGCAGTCTGCTTCCAAACACTGTGTTTTTTGCTTGTCTAGATTGAACATAAAAAAACTTTCTTTGTTAGAGTTTAGTACTATGGCGTCAAACCAAAGTGAACTGATTTTGTCTATTTAACTACTAATTACCACTATCCTGTATACTCACCATGTATCTCTACCCTTCCACAAGGGCTAGGAGTAATGTGTAATAATCTGTAAGTTCTTTTAGATTCACCATTGCATTGTAGACTGATAACATGTTTCTTTGATTAGATTCGTCCTGATGAAGCTCTAAACTTAGAGCGAAAGCTTGAATAAGATTCAATATACACTTTAAAACGAGCGTCCAACATCTTATTGCTCCCTCCTTTCAAGAATCTTTGGGGCCATCCCAATAGTTAACCCTAACTGCGTATATATATATATATATATATATATATATATATATATATATACAAACTTCTATCATTGTTGCGTCCATAACTTTCCCTATCACATACACTATTGCTTCCTCCGAGTTATTGCGTCCGAATATCGGACGCAATAATGTCAACCATTGTAAATCATATTTCCCTCTCTTTTTTCTAATAGCTTTCTTCGTCACTCAATGAGAATTCCCGCCTTTACTTCAAATTTAAAATCTTGCACCGCCACCCAATAGGATTGCAGAGATTTTTAACGATTTCTGATTTCAGGTGGACGCAATAATATTAGTCTTTTTGATAAAAATATATGATATTAGTCCAGGTCTTTTCCGAAAGAGGCGCGAAAACAATATACTTACAAGAGATATACGTTGTACAAATTTAGCACATCATTGCGTACAGAACGTGGCAACATTGTAATCTATTTTTAGACTAGAGTAAAATATTATTTTGAATTTTCTTGAGTTGATCGGTTCGATGCAGTGTTGCCAACTTAGCGGTTTTGCCGCTAGATCTAGCGTTTTTTTTTCATGTTTGGCGGTGATTGATTCCATCTAGCGGTATAGCGGTTTTTTTAGCGTTTTGACAAATCTACACGTTAGCCTTTTATTTTAAATTATGAATCTACTTTTTATCAAGGTAAAATAATAATCAATAATGATTCAGGAACGTGGGTAAAGCTTATTTATCATGTCAACGAAAAAGTTATATCCACGTTCCTGAAGCCTCACTCACTGCCATTGTCTGGTATATCCACGACGAAACGTGATGTAAGGTTCACATTGAATTTCAGTTCGAAGTGGAACTGTCAAATTGCCGCTAGGCAAACGAGAATTATATGCTAACATCTACATTGAATCTGTGTTCAAAGTCACGCTCACGCCAAATTCGTTGTGGATGGTAGCATATGATTCCCGTTTGGCAAGCGGAAATTTGACATTCCCAATTCAAGATGAAATTCAATGTTAACAAGGCATGAATCTGTCTAAAATTCAAAATCAGTCAAATTTCATTGACAACGACAATCGACAACTGTTCCGGGAATTACACGTATATTGAATTACCGTGATGATTACTGTTGATAAGTGTTGATTTTTTATGCTTCCCATGTGAATTATTGTGAATGGTGAATGGTGCCAACATGTTAGGAATTCAGTTAGGGTAACTAGGACAAGAAAAATTGAAACGTGATTAAAGTAGGTGAGTTTTGTCATTACTTTATCAAACGGGCTGTTGATTCTTCGTTTTGTTATACCTAGGAACATAAATACCTGCGGCAGTCTTTACAAAATTGTACAATGTCCAAAACGTACACACAAAAATTTCGAGATGTTTGGTTGAAAGATCCCTATCTAAAAGACTGGTTGTTGTCCATTGAGTCCACCTCAGGAAATAATGCAAAATGCAAATTTTGTTTATGTACACTTGCAAATAAATATGTGGATCTGAAAAACCACGCAAACACTAAAAATCAAATGCTGAAATTATCCTTGGAAAAAAACAAACAAAGCTTCAATTTATTCCGAAGAATCATTTGGATGGAGCGAAGATGGCTGAAGTGAAAATAGCTTTATATATTGCCTGTCATTCTGCAATTTTATCCACGGATCATTTGGTTCCCATATGTAAGACCTCTTTTAAAGGTATTGTTTTATCTCAATTGTATGATGGCGCTAAATTGCCTAATTAGATTATATTTTATAGGTAAAGAAGCTGAATACTTGCAAATGCATAGAACAAAATGTTCTCAAATCATCAAAAATGTTCTAGCTCCATTTTTCGTCAATGAGCTACGTGAAGATGTCGAAGATCGTCCCTTTAGTATTTTGATCGACGAGTCTAATGATATTTCATTCATAAAATATCTGGGGATATCAATTATTTATTTTAGTGTTAAACATAACAAAATAATTAGCACTGGTTTAGGACTAGGGGAGCTTAAATCGGGCACTGCTGATGGCATTGTCCAGTGTTTATTAAAGATGCTAAACCACTTTAAAATTAAAATAGAAAAATTGCATGGCCTCGGAACGAACAATGCTTCTGTAATGACTGGCATTAATAACGGTGTGCACCAAAAATTATTGGAATATAATCCAAACATCATTTTGATTCGGTGCTTATGTCATTCGTTACAGTTAGCTGCTTCGGCTGCTACAAAGGAATTACCAAGAAATTTAGAATTTCTTATTAGAGAAACGTACGACTGGTTTTCTAAATCATCATTAAGACGAGTTCAGTACAAGAACTTGTATAAAACCATAAATGATGGTGATGATGACAGACCTGACACTCCGCTTAAAATTGTTCAGGCATGCGCTACTAGATGGCTCTCGATAGAATCAGCCGTGTCCAGAATTCACACGCGATGGCTGGAATTAAAAACACATTTTCAAATTGCTAAATTGAGTGATGAAAAATGTTACATGGCTGATCTGTTACATCAAATGTATTGTGATGACTTTAACTATGCATATGTATGTTTTCCCAAGCCCATTCTCGCAGACGTCAACAAAGTAAACAAATCATTTCAATCTA
The DNA here is from genome assembly GCA_958502075.1 of Orchestes rusci. NCBI lineage: Eukaryota > Metazoa > Arthropoda > Insecta > Coleoptera > Curculionidae > Orchestes > Orchestes rusci. Next base: position 91,422,722 of record OY293304.1, on the reverse strand, counting down.
ATAATGTTGATCCAACTAAACTGTTGGATGATTTGTTTCTTCTTTTACAATCATTAGTTGACAAAATTGTCGTACCAAATACCGGGTTTGATATATTCAAACATAAAATTGAAGACTATGTCAATGATAGTTGTTACCTGGGATATTTATTTGAAAATCAAGTGAAATTAATGATTGCTAAAGGTTTTAAAGATGAGGTGACCCTGCGAAAACGTTGTATACAATTTTTGGTCAAATTAATAAAAGAAATTTCAGCTCGTGTGCCCAACAATATTCAAATCCTAAGGCAGATGTCTATTTTCTCAGTGCATAAATGTCTTAGGCATAATAAGCCAGATATCACGGACATACTTAAACTGTTAAATTTAAAAGACACGGAAATTTCTCTTATTCAAAGTCAGTGGACAAAACTTCATCTAATTGAATGGACTACAACTGCCGATACCCACAAATTTTGGTTGGAAGTATTGGAATACAAAGATGCCGAAGGTATAGCGATATTTAGTGAACTATCCCATATTGCAGTAGGAATTTTAAGTTTACCCCATTCCAACGCTGAAATCGAAAGACAATTTAGCCAAATGAATATCATAAAAAATAAATTACGCAATCGAATGAACCTGCCAATGTTGAATGCCATTATAGCTATTCGTAACGGATTGCGTGAAGTCAATATCTGTTGTAAAGATTTTGTAGTCCCCAATGAATTGTTACATAAAATTAAAACCAATGAAACTTATAATTATACTTATGATGACGATGACTTAGAGTTGGACCTGCTAGATATGTAATAAAAGATTGTTATCAACTTTAACAAATACAAAATTATTGTTTCAATCAGAGGTTCCTGTTTTTTATATTTCATTTAATCAGCCACGTGGGCCGAGCCGGACCTTTCCATCATTTTTAGCGGTTTCTAGCGGTTTTAAAACGTCAATTTGGTGGGTTCTCATATCCCACTGTTGGCAACACTGGTTCGATGGCAGTGTGTTACTAACCATTGTTGCGTCCGGTCCATTGTGTGTAAAGATGTCGAGGCGAAGCAGAAGAATATTAGATTTGTGTGAAATAGAAAATGAGGAAGGTAAGACAATAACATTATAGTATTATTATATAAAGTGTTTAAACATTCAATTGAAAATATTTCAAAAAACTAACAATTTTCGGAATAAACAACTTACATAAACTTACCTTTGATTTTAATGCTGAATAAGATAAAATTATAAAATTTGGGGGTTTTTATTTAAAAAAATTGATTTTTTGCAGTTTTTTTCTTTTTTTTTAATCCTATTTTTTGAATCTCCTGAATCAATAATTGGAAAAAGTATTTTAAAGTAGGTTCTTTTCAACAAGAAAACAGACCCAAATTAAATATTAAAGTTTTCCTTCTAGGAAAAATTGCTAATTATTTAGGGCTTGGAAATGCCATTTTTGACGGAAAAACTTGATTATGTCAAAAACGTTTAGGCTTATTTGTAGGACATGACACACCAAATTTGCCTAAAATCTTGCGTAGAATCCAAAAATGTAATAATATATAGGGTGTCCCATTCAAAATAAGCAAGTTGACACCTACTTCCGGTATCTCCGGAAGTGACACAATCTTGAAAATATTTTAGCCGAGTTGTCCCCAATGATATTAGTATACTATTGAATTTTCAAAATTTTGCTATTTATAGTTTTCAATATATAGATCGAAGTCATTCCCGGTGAAACACCCTGTATATGCGTCATACGAAACTTTTTTCATATTTTGATATGCCATTTTAACTCTGGGACAAGGTGATCACCAACAATGTCCCCTCTTCCTTATCTTGATTAAATTTGAAGCTACAAAAAATTAAACACAGAAAAATGGGATTTTTGATGTAGCTTTTGTTTATTGGGTCATGATATAAATAAAAGGGAAAAAAATCATACTTACCTAAATCGAAACCAAAATACATTATCACTCAATATTTTAACCTTTTAGCATAATATTAGGAAAAAACCTTATTTTAAACCAAAACCTGTGGGGGCCTTAATTCTCTCCATAACGTTTGTCATTTTTTTTTGCAAGACTATGAATTTCAAAAATAAATCATGACTGATCAAAACAGTAATTTTTAAACTTTGTATTTATGTTAGGTAGCCCTCCTATTACAACAGAGGCTGGTAACAAAATTCATTATACGGAAGTGATGACAAATGGTTATCTTGAAGTAGACACACAACAGTTAATTGACCGAGATGATGTTCCGAAATCCCAGGACCAGGAACCCTGTAAATAATTAAAATTGCTTGTTTATCGCTTATTTCATTCATTTTTTTTTTCAGGGCGTCAAAATAATTATTCTTCCAACAATAATAATTCAAGATGGTTTTGCAATCAAGGATTTTCCCGCATGGAATGTGGCGAAAAAGTTTTATCTGAAATTGTTGTTAATTCGTTTTTTTCCAAAAATTTACAAGAAGATCAAAACAAAATAATCATACATAATATTAGAATATTAAATCCAGTTTGTGCAGACTCTGCCCTCGTGAATAGAAGCGCATCAGACAACAATATCGCCACTGAAATTGTGGTGGATAGGAAAAAACCAAGTTACTTTTTAAGAAGCAAAGTTAGTTGAATATTAGACAAAACTAACCGTTTTTTCTATAAAATTATATTTATTTTAGTTAGACCTCAATATCTCTCCAGAAAACTCTGCAGGTATAAAAACTGAGAGTTATTCGGAAAGCTCTCCAAGTCCACCAGATCCTTTTCATGCATCGTCAAGTGAAGATTCGCTGTTTCAACCTAGCAGTGACGAGGTACGTATAACAGGATAATATATTAAATAATGTAGTCTAACTAGGCAGGCAAATTCTACATAAGAACTTTTAAGAATGTTTATAATAAAAATTAACTTTTGGTACTCAAAACATTAAACAACGTTTGTGATATTAAGTTAAAATATTAAAACATTTTTTTTTTGTCGTAGGACCTTTCCGATAATGACGAGACTCTTACCCTGAGAAAATCTAAGAAACGTGTTATGAACAAAAAATTCCTTAAGGGTAACACAAATTTTTTAGTTGAGGATGCAACTATGGAGACAGACGATCCCGATCACGCTTTAAGTTTACCTTCTACTCAGATTAAGATGTTCAATGAAAATTTGGATGATATCGCAGCTGTGGAGTCAAATAAAGTCCAAGATGATGATCACGGTTTGCGTTTGCCCTTCACTCAAAATGAAAATTTGGATGATATCGCAGCTGTGGAGTCAAATGAAGTCCAAGATGATGATCACGGTTTGAGTTTGCCCTTCACTCAAAATGAAAATCTTGATGAGGTCGCAGCTATGGAGTCAAGAAAATCCGAAGAGAACGGCTCTCAGGACTTATGTTCACCAGGTACCTCAAATCTTAGAAAACCTGTTTTTACTGGAACGCCGTATAAGAGAAAGCCAGATCATTGTTATTATTGTGAAGCTAATGTTTCAAATTTTAGTCGTCATATAATAAGAAATCATTCACAGGAGTTTGATGTAGCAACAATTTTAGTACTTCCAATCAAAAGTAAAGAAAGGAAGGAGCAGTTCAATGCCCTTAGAAGAAAAGGAAATTTTCTGGCCGGCGGCGGCGGCGGCGTCTGTTTTAAACCGGTTAGAGAGGGTTATGTACCAGAAAGGGATAAAGTACCTTGTGACAATTGTTTAGGGTACTTTTCATCTAAACTCTTATATAGACATAAAAAAAAATGTGTGGAGAGAAATGCTGATGACTCTCAGATTCCAAAAAATTTTAATTTATTTTATAATTCAAAAATAGATCGTCGACTGAAAGAGGAAGTATTTCCCCATATGAGAAAAGATAAGTTATCTTTTGAAGCCCAAAAAGATCTACTTATTTGTGAATATGGATCTAGATTCCTAAAGACCCATCGCGAAAAACATTTTATTCATGTAACATCACGCAAAATGAGGGAACTTTCTAAAGTACTTCTGGAACTAAGAAAAATAGAACCATCTATAACTACACTTATTTCAGCTTTAAAGCCAAAGTATTTTGACCTTTTTGTAGAAGCCACAAAACGCATTGCCAGATATGATCCTGAACTGGATGTTTATTCACCAACTTTCGCTATGAACATTGTAAGATCCATAAAAGTTTGTTGCGATATTGCAATTACTTTCATTTATACTAAAAATATCGCGCACACAATGGCTGCTGCAGCAATCGAGGCGGACCTAAAAACCTTGATCCGTCTTTTAGAGACTAATTGGAGTTTTGAGGTATCTTCTCATGCTGCTAACAACCTTAATCTAAACAAATGGAATAAAATAACCATCGTACCACTTGCTAGTAATTTACGTTTACTAAGACAACATCTCATCAATTTAGCTGGAGAATCTGTAAAAGTTCTTACCAAAGCAATTGAAGATGCAAAATGTACACAAGTATAGGTTATAAAGTTTTGAGTAAACACGCTAAGTTATGTGGTGCTCAAAACCCATCATCGATCACTTCAACCCGATTGCGAAAACACCTCGCAACCGTATCGCAATTATTTAATTTATCGGATGGAGAAATAGAGCAATTAGCTACGTTTATGGGGCATACAAGCGGTGTCCACAGAAACTCTTATCGACTACCCGATGATGTATATCAAACAGCGAAAATATCTAAAATATTGATGGTAATGGAAAAAGGCAGAGCAGATCAATATAAAGGGAAATCTATAGATGAAATCGATGTTGACATGGAAGAGAATCTTCTAGATAACGAAAATAATGATAATAGTAGTGATGAGGATGAACCTCCCACTGAAGTGCTAGATACTTCAAACCCGTCAACTAGTGGACAAGATTTTGCTTCAGCAGAGCCTGCTGTGAACCCGTCAACTAGTGGACAAGATTTTGCTTCAGCAGAGCCAGCTGCAAAACCCAAGAAGAGAAATATTCGTACGTTAGTGCCCTGGACCAATGAGCAAAAAAGCGTCACTTTGAACTATTTTAAAGATCACATTAAATATCATTAAATCCTGAAAGACTCGAATGTGAAGAGTTAAGGAATAAACATCCACAACGATTAAAAAATAAAAATTGGTTAAAAATCAAGGTATTTATCCAAAATGCCTATACAAAAGGCAAAAAGTAAAAATTATATGCAAAGTATCCTTGATTTTTAAAAAATCTATTATTCAATTTATTACCTTTAACGCTAGTTAAACCCAAACTAAAAAAAGATTTATGCGTGATTTTGTTTCATATTAGCGAAGAACGAAATATTTTTTTTTTCATCTTTATTTGTTAGTAACTTTTGCAACTTTGTATGTGCTTATACACGTTTCTGGCACATTTTTCTAGACGTCATTGCGGATCCAATGAACTATCACACATATTTTTAGGACCAGTATCGCTGTTTTTCACCATTTTCAACTTGTCGGCTAGACTAAATATTCAGAGTTGATGTCCCTTCAAGTTAGTTTTAGGAAATACTTTTGTTTATTTAATATATGCAGACTTTTCTTCGTTACGTAAGGAGGGTTTTATTTGTGATCTTTCATGTGTTATTTGTTGTGTTCATCAACTGACCGGCCGGAAAATACTTTTAGTTTATGATTAAATCCATATTTTCTTTTAATTGAATAAAAGCTCGAAAAAATAATTTAGTTTCATTTTGTTTCATAACACAACCAAAATTGCACAAACACTGATATTAGATTATTTTTGGATTCTGTTTACCTTTAAAAAAATATGTTTTCAGGTAGAAAAAATATTAGTAATAATTATTGACACTTATCCTTAAATTATTTTATTCGAAAACGTAACATGTTTACAAATAAAAAAAAAAATTTAGACCGTGGTAAAAATAGACCAGATATTTTTTCCTTAAAAACGGCTTATTGCTCTCTGGTACTTTGGGTTTGTCGTGGGCGACTTGAACATACAGTGCGGATGTAAATAGTCCCCCTATCCCTCTAAATTTGAAAGGATTTGCGATATCGCTTTGAAATTTGGAGGGGGTAACTAAGGTATAAAAATCTACATTTTGGCATAAATTGACAGTTCTAACTTTTGAGATGGCGACTGGGCGCCATTTTGAAATATTCTTTTAGATGGAAAGGGGTTATATGATACCTTATTTGAAAGGTGATTTCACAAGTAATTCACCTGCCAAGTTTGTAGTATCTACTGTCACCTCAGCTAAAATGGCGCTTTGTCAAAATTATCATTGTTTCATATATCAAAAACAATTTAAGAATCCGCCATCTTAGCTGGGATGAAAGAGGAGATTTGAAACTCGGGTGGTGAATTGTAGATGAAAGGACCCTCCAAATGAGGTATACCAGGACCCCTCTTTCCATCTAAAAAGATATTTCAAAATGGCGTCCAGTAGCCATCTTTGAAGTGTGGACTCTCAATTTTATGTTAAACTGTAGTGTTTTATACCTTACATACCCTTACTTCAAAAAGGGGACAAATTGTTTTTGCTAATTCAAATTTTAGAAACGCATCATAATTTTGACGAGCGCCATTTTGGCTGAGGCCAAAGTAGACACTTGAAACTTGAGAGGTGAATTGCTGGTGAAGGGACCTTTCAAATGAGGTATCACAAGACCCCTTTCCTTTAAAAAAAAATATTTCAAAATGGGGCCCAGTCGCCATCTTCAAAGTTAGAACTATCAGTTATGTGTCAAAATGTAGTATTTAATACCTTACCTACCCTCCCCAAATTTCAAATCAATAACTAAAACCGTTTTCAGGGGAGAGGGACTATTTACGTCCGCACTGTAGATTTCGGTTTGTCGATTTATTGACGCTTTGTACCTACCTGCTGAAAACATACATTTTTAAAACTTACATATTTACCCCTAAGCTAATTTTTATTCAATATAAAATTATTGGTGTTAAATTAACAAAGAGACAAAAGCAATCTGAAAAAATGTGTATAAAATAATATAAGGGGTAACTCACCTTCTGCACAAAAATTTCTTTTTTGAAAGACATTAAATTTATGGATGTAAGTTAGAAGTTAAGAATATAGCTCCACACATTTTTTTGTTGAATTAGTAAATACTTAAGTGAAAATCTTGGTTTCAGAGGAGTAAGCCCTGTTCACTCAGTCATAGTTATCGCAAGTTTGACACCAAATATTGCCAATTTTCGGGATCTTTCAATATATTTTTAATTAAGGAACACGTTATTAATAAGTCACAGTACATTTAAAACATAATAATCACGTAAAAAATTGCTTGGATCGAAATTCTTTAGCTCAAGAATTTAGCTTAAAAATTAGTTATTTTGTTGGATTTTCACCATTAAAAAATCACAGTGTTACGTGCAAAAGCAGAATTTGTGTATATTTCTTTCTAAATGTGTGCATTTATTGCTTCCTCAACATTGGCAACACTGGCTGGACGTAACAATGTATATTATACGCCAAACCGGAGCCAATAATGTTTGCTTTTTATAAAGACGCAATATTGTACCCAAGTTATGCAAAAATCCGCATATTTAAAATTTCGTCTGATCAAAATTTTACCACGACCGCCAAATTAAGAAGAATGCTCTTCTTGAATTACAATCGATGAGATTCAAGAAGGAGAACAAAGTCTCAATACCACCTAGCTTGAGAAATTTAATCTTAACAATAAAAAATTTCAAAATACTTTTTGAGCGGTTGGAAGATGTGGGAGTTAAATACATGATGCCGAGAACTTTCAATCAAGACCCCTTAAAAAACTTCTTTGGTCAAGTAAGGCAGAGAGGCGTTAGATCAACCAACCCCACGGCAGAACAATTCACTCCATTATACAAATCACTTTTGATAAAGAACTTTACGTCAAGCCATTCATACGGAGCGAATTGTGAAGAGGATGACTCCAATATATTTTTGGTCTCTACAAAGGCTGGTTACACAGGTACAATTTACTTCTTATCTACACATTATCTACTTTTGTCAGCATACAAATCTACATAAAATAAATTGGGGTAAATCCTTGGTCCTTAAATAAAACACTATAAAAAATAATTATGATCATTTTAATGTCAAAATCAAGTATAAATGAGTAAATAATTTTCCATTATGCAGAATCGCCTTATCGACTCATTGGCCAATATTTCTATAAAATATCCGGTATATTTTTATTTTTCTTAAAATTAATTAGATCCTCTAATAACTCAGTTGAAAATATTGGTCTAATTTTGGATTTATTTTAGATTTTTTTTTTCTTTTCCAAAATGTCGAATAATGACTTATATTATTTTATCACAGCAAAACGAAATAACTGATGAAGAATCAGAAGAATTCACCAGAGTGCCTGACAATCTGCCTGTGAAGACATCACCGCTATAGAGAAAAATATTAAAATATGTTTGCGGCTTTTTGATGAAAAAAAAAACAACAGAAAGAAAATAAAAGGCTGTTACTGCAGCAAAATATTTTTATTGAGGGAAAACGAAATGGACAAGGAAGACGACGAATTTACCCGCGAAAAAGAATATGTATGATGAAGTTTTAGTAACGCAGAAGTACGACCCGAGATACCGAACATACCCACTAAATTGGATGGAAAACGAAGGCGTCCAGAAAAAACAAGTTTTGGTTGCTATGTAATGTTTTTTGACATCTATTGTAATAAAAGTCGAATAAAAGGGCTCTCCGTTGTAAAATTGAACGAGTTGAGTATTATTCATAAAGATTAGTGGATATCTGCAGCCAAACCTCATACCGGCGAGATCCACAAAATTATACATGGTCCTTCGTGTAACCGGATAGAAAAGCGTATCTGAAAAGTCCGAAAAAGCCAACCCGAATCCGCAAGGTGTGAGAACTAGCGGCACTGCTGTGTAATTTGGAACTGGATCACGATATACATAACTGGTGCAGCCAAAGGAGCAAGGTCGTATAATATTTAAAATTCAAACCATCTGAACCTTTTTTTTTTGGGCGTTTTTTAACCAGTCTTCTGGACATTTATTTATTACTTGACTAGTAAAAGCCTCATTGTTGATATCCTATTACCCAACCCATAAATTTCCAAAATGCCTAGATCTAAAAAGCTGAGCAGCATTTTTGCTAATACGGATGAAACTCAAGATGCTCATTCAAAGGAGCAGATAGATACGTATAATAAGCTCGTAGCTCATCGGGACGCTCTTTCGAATCAAGTTAGTCGATTTCAATCGTTTTTGGAGAATAAATGTGTCTCTTTGGACAGCCAAACACTCAAATTTGACTTAAACACCCGCTTAGCCAAAATCGAAACAGTTCTCAGTGAATTTTGAACAGATTCAACTGAGAATTGAACAAGTTTGTCTTGAAAATAAATTTGATGAATATGAAGATCAAGAAGAAGAACGTTTAGCTTTTGAAAATTCTTATTATGACAATGTGTCTAATGCTAAGTTGGTTTTACAAAGAATCAATTCAATGCAGCAGTCATCATCAGGTAATTCACTGAATTTGAGTTCAATAGCGAATCTGCCAGGATCTCAATATGGTCCACGTCTTCCACCCATACCCTTACCTAAATTCAATGGCACTTATGAAACTTGGACAAATTTTAAGGACACCTTTATATCTCTCATTGACAAAATCACTCAAATAAACAATGTAGAAAAGTTTTACTATTTGCAATCAACCTTACAAGGGGAAGCAGCCCAAATCATTAGCTCTTTGGCAGCCACTGAAAACAATTACACAACAGCATGGTCTTTATTGCAGGAAAGGTATGAAAATCAAAAGGCCATCATTCACTCTCATGTGAAATGTATCTTTGATTTACCCATTATTAAAGACGATTCTCATGTTCAGTTGAGAAAATTCTTGGACTTATTTCAAAACCATTTTAAATCATTGCAGAATCTCAATGAGCCTGTAGATCAATGGTCTACGCTAATCATTTATCTTTTAAATTCAAAGGTAGATTTTATAACACGCAAAGAATGGGAAACTTATTCCAGGGACATTGACAAACCTACAACACAAGATTTCTTTACATTTTTGTCGCAACGTTGCCGTTTCCTGGAATCCTTGGACTTTAAATTGAATAACAAAAGACAACAGTTTAAAATTGAGAAGCCCTTTGAACGCAAAACCTTGATCTCCCAGATTTCTAATCCACCTTGCCCAATCTGCAAAGATAACCATTTCATTTACTCCTGCAAAAAATTCCTAGATTTACCAGTATCAAGTGAGTTTTTTGAAACAAAAAAGGCCAACCTATGTACCAACTGTTTACGACCAGGCCACCGAAATGGTGAATGCCACTAAATCCACACCTGCAGAAAATGTCAAGGTAAAGATCACTCCCTTTTACATAAAGACTCAAACCATGCTTCAAGTTTCAATGTGAACCATCTCAACATGTCTTTAAACCCATCCATCTCTAGAGAAATGCCAAGCAATCAACCCCAGCCCAACAGAGGCCCAAACTCGCATACCATAAATGGCTCTAATTCTACAAATTTAATGATCAACGAAACTGTCAATTACCCAGCTGGATCCTCTAGTCCTAATCCCGACTCGCGTCTTGTACCAAATCATGGCAGAATCTATGATTCCTCAAACCCAAACCTCTATAATGAAGCTGTTCATTCACCCAAACCGAATATGAGTCAAAATACTCAAAATTTGCACTGCTCCAGCCAAATTTCAAACAGTTTTGTACTTTTGTCTACGGCATCCATATACGTCTACGATAAAAATCATAAACCCGTTTTATGCAAAGCCATTCTGGATAATGGCAGTCAATCCAATTTCATCAGTGAAAGGTTATTCAAAATCTTGGATTTGCCTCACCAATCTATAAACATGTCTGTTTCTGGTATAGGCCCAGATGCCACCAACCTCAATGAACGAACCCAACTGCATATCAAATCCTCCGTAAATAATTATTCTGTCAAAATACCCGCTTTAGTGATTAGCAAAATCACAGAACTTACACCCCAATTACCTATTGATTTTTCTTTATTAAAAATTCCCAAAGATTTGATTCTTGCTGACCCAGACTTTTGCGTTCCATCAGAAATTGATATTCTGTTAGGTGCAGGTTTGTTTTATGACCTCATTGGTTCTAGACAGATAAAAACTGGTAGAGGAAACCCTATTCTAGCCGAAACTCAACTTGGATGGATCATAGGCGGTCCAATATCCCTACTTGCCAATGTTTCGCATAACAAAGGCTCTTGTCAATCACTTCTATGCAACAATGCACTCCAAAATACCCTAGAAAAATTCTGGTTGATTGAAGAAACTACGCAGCAAACTTCGCAAACCCTTTCTAAGGAAGAACTTGAATGCGAAAAACATTTTCAAGCCACCACTCGTGTTGACCCAACAGGCAGATTCATAGTAGAGCTTCCAGTTAAACCCACTGTTTTTAAGCTAGGTGACTCTTTTCAACCTGCTTTGAACCAGTTTTTTTCCCTAGAGTGGAAATTTAGCAAAAAGCCTGAAATTAAAAATGCCTACACTGATTTCATTAACGAATATATATCCTTGGGTCACATGTCCGAAGTGGATCCTGACCAACCAATTGATTCCGAATATCCAATCTACTATCTCCCACATCACTGCGTTGACAAACTTAATAGCACGACCACTCGATTGAGGGTAGTCTTTGATGCCTCATGCAACTCAAGTACCGGAGTATCTCTTAATGATGTCCTCTTGGTCGGAGCTAATGTTCAAAATGACCTATTTTCCATAATTTTAAAATTTCCCAAACACAATTTTGTTTTTGTTGGTGATATTGCTAAAATGTACCGGCAAATTCTAGTGGATCCCAGCCAGCGCAATCTTCAGCGCATCATATGGCGCGACCAACCCGATGGAAAGCTTCGGCATTTCGAGCTTAATACTGTCACTTATGGCATGGCCAGTTCAGCTCATCTAGCTACTCGCTGCATCATTGAAATTTCTAATCGATCTGTACATGATTATCTTCACGAAAGTTACGTGCTTCGCTCCGATTGCTACGTCGACGACATTTTGACTGGTTCGGATACCAAAGAAGAACTCATCATTCTTGAAAAAAATATAACTGATTTGCTCAAGTCTTTCGGTTTTGATCTTAGAAAATTTTGCTCTAATGACCCCGATGTATTAGCTGATTTGCACCAGGAAGATTCGGCTAATACCAATTTATACCTGGACAACGACCAAAGCACAAAAACCCTAGGAATATCATGGAACTCTAAACGTGACTTATTCATATACAACTCAACTATTGAACCCAATTCCAAACCTGTTACTAAACGTACCATATTGTCTTTGACTTCACAAATTTTCGACCCTTTGGGTCTCCTTGGCCCGATGATAATTCAAGTTAAACTACTTCTTCAAAAACTATGGATTCTCAAAACAGAATGGGACGAACCAGTTCCTATCGATATTTATAGAATCTGGAAAAATTTCACCAACCATTTATCTCTAATTGACTATTTCACAATACCTAGACAGGTCACCATTAAAAATGCTATCTTTTTGGAACTCCATGGTTTTAGCGATTCATCAATAAATGCTTTTGGCGCATCCATCTATGTACGTTCAATTGACTCATTTGGAAATATTGCTGTAAACCTTTTATGCGCAAAAAGTCGCGTAGCCCCATTAAAGGCAATAACCCTACCTCATCTTGAGCTTTGCGGAGCTTTAGTCTTAGCGAGATTAATGAATAAGGCAATTATTGCTTTAAATTGCAATCCAGACAAAATTAATTTCTATGCCGATTCTTCCATCGTTCTTTGTTGGCTTTCTTTAGAACCTCGCCAATTAAAAACTTATGTATGTAACAGGGTGTCTGAGATCCAACAACTTACTAATGTTAACGATTGGTACCACGTATCTTCGGCGGAGAATCCCGCTGATATTATTTCCAGGGGCATCAATCCCCAAGACCTGAAAGATAGTTCCCTATGGTGGCATGGACCATCGTTTTTATCAAAACCCACAGAATTCTGGCCTAGCGAAACCCATATATCTAATTTTCATCGCAGGAAATTTAATCCTGAAGATTTAGAAATCAACCCCAAATCTATAATTCTTGTCTTAGCTACTATGTCAAGAGACTACATATTTGACAAGTTTTCCAATTTCAATAAATTGATTAATGTCAATACCTATTGTATCCGATTCATCCAAAACTCAAGAAAACCCAGGACATTTCGTCAAATAGGACTTCTGACTCCTTCAGAACTACAAAACAGTTTAACCATCCTAATTATCATGGTTCAGAATGAGCAATTTTCTAGTGACATAAGAGACCTTAAGTCAAGAAATGGTATAAGGTCTCAAAGTACGTTGAAATCTCTAAACCCCTTTCTCGATGATCGCGGAGTAATCAGAGTGGGTGGACGACTTGAAAATTCTGCTCTTGAGTACCAAAGCAAGCATCCTGAGTTACTGCCCCAAAACCATCCCTTTACTCGTTTGATTATAACCTACGATCACCAAAAAAACTTTCATCCAGGAGTTCAATCCACCCTGTCTTTCATAAGGCAAAAATTTTGGCCTATACATGGCAAATCCGCTGTTAAGGCTGTTATTCGTAAATGCGTAGTTTGCTATAGACTTAAGCCTAAGCCTTCAAGTACACTTATGGCAGATCTTCCCCAAGCCAGAGTTAACCCTTCCAGACCTTTTTTACACACTGGCGTGGATTATGCAGGCTTCTTTTTGATCAAAAATTCAAAATTAAGAAATCGAGTTTGCATCAAGGCATATTTGTGCGTTTTTGTGTGTTTGGCTACCAAAGCGGTACATCTGGAACTGGTCACTGACCTTACTTCCCAAGGTTTTTTGGCTATGCTCAAAAGATTTGTTTCAAGACGTCTATGTCATCACTTGTATTGCGACAACGGAACAAATTTCGTTGGGGCTGACAATGAACTACGAGAAATATACAAACTGTATCAATCCTCCGAATTTCAATCTTACCTCAAGGCCAACATGATTCAATTTCATTTTAACCCAGCGCGTTCCCCGTAGGAGGAGTAGTGAAATCATTCAAGTACCATTTGCGCAGAGTACTATCCGATAAAAACCCTCTCAGTTACGAGGAATATTACACTTTTGTGGTTCAGGTGGAGGCGATTTTGAATTCTCGTCCCTTGCTACCCCTGAGCAACGATCCTAATGACCTAGAAACCTCAACACCTGGACATTTACTTGTCGGTCATCCTTTAAATATGGTTCCTGACGTTGACCTTCAACCAATTACTGCTAACCGTTTGACCAGATACCAGATGCTCCAGTCCATGCTACAACATTTTTGGCGGAGATGGTCCGAACAGTATCTACACACTCTTCATGAACGATCCAAGTGGCGCTTCAAGGCCGAAGAACGAAACCTATTAGGAGCTTTAGTTTTGCTCAAGGAGGAAAATAACCCCCCATCAAAATGGACTACTGCTAGAATCACTGCCCTACATCCAGGGAAGGATGGCATCACCCGTGTAGTCAGTGTGTGCACGGCCAATGGGACCATTTTGAAGCGCGGTGTAGTGAAAGTGTGCGTTCTCCCAATTCATGATGAATAGACTGTTGGTGAAGACACTATTAGCATAATATAAACTTATTCCCATTTTCTTTTTGAAATTTAACGCAGTCATTTCAAGGGCGGTGGTATGATGAAGTTTTAGTAACGCAGAAGTACGACCCGAGATACCGAACATACCCACCAAATTGGATGGAAAACGAAGGCGGCCAGAAAAAACAAGTTTTGGTTGCTATGTAATGTTTTTTGACATCTATTGTAATAAAAGTCGAATAAAAGGGCTCTCCGTTGTAAAATTGAACGAGTTGAGTATTATTCATAAAGATTAGTGGATATCTGCAGCCAAACCTCTGAAAAAACTGAAGTGTTCTGGATAGTTTATCTACCGAAAAAGCATATTAGTACAATTTTAGCTAAGACAGTTTTCATTTGCAACGACTTCAAATTCACTGTTATATAATTTTTTTTATAAGTCCGACCCTGTGCATTATTTTTGCTTTCTAATTTACAGTCATGTTGAGGACATGTTAGGTTATTAGTCCTGCAAAAAGAAATTAAATCGTCCAAAAAACAAAAAATATATTTTCAATTAAAAAATGTACTCCTTTATTTCGGCCCACAGTGTATATCATGAGAGCAGATCTTCACAGAAAACGCACTCTATTTAATGTGATGGATGTTTTGAAAAAAAATGTGAAACTTGTGAATTGGAAACATTCTACATTAATAAGTGATACCATGTTTAACTACTTAATGAACATTTATTCTTTTCATATAGTAAAACAGGTGAACAATATTATCAAAGGCAAGAACCTGAGGCCTGTCCCTCCAAATGCCTCAACCTATTTTAAAGATGCAAAAGACATCTATGTGAAGCATTTCAACTTTGAAAAACTAAATTAACGTTAAGAAACTGAATTCCGCCTTTTGTGTTCTCTATCCAGATTCTTCCAACTTTTCAGACTTCTAAAATATTTTGAACAAGTGAAGAATACATGTTTTTGATACCACAAGCTTTATTTGCAAATGATCTGGTTATGTTCAGTAACAAGAGGTAATTGTGCAGGGTCATTCGTTATATTTCCCATTCCTATCGCCGTTACTTCATAAGTTACAAAAAAGTGTTTTATGGTTTTTTGGTTAAAATTTATAATCCTGTGTTAAAAAAAAACGAATATTGGAAACGTCATAAATTTGAAAATATATTTTTTAAAGGGAGAAAAATATTCTTGTCCAAAACGAAAAATCAAAAGTACGGAAAATACTATATAAGTTCATGTTTGGTTCAGCCATTTTGCGCTATTCCAGTTTGGAGTTTCATTTTCTATCATTCAAAATATCTATTTTCTTATACAAAAATACTAGAGACATTCGACTTGATCAAAAAATATTTTTTCAAAATTTTGACATTTCCAATATTCTTTTGTATTTTTTTTGACACCGGATTATAAACATTTGACTCAAAACATACAATTTTTGTATCAGTCACTTTTTTAAAACTCTTGAAATAACGACTATAGGGAAGGGAAGTTATTATAACTTATGACCCTATGACATGTAGTCAGATCAAATGCAAATATGTGATACCGTATCATGAGAAACAGAAAAATATAACGTTAACGTTAATAAAAATAACGGAAACGATATATCCCTTGATGCAAAAACTCCTTCTACTTAGCCCCTGACCGCATAGAGGGCGCAAATTTGGTTCCAAAAAAACCCGAGAGCTCCCAATCTACTGGGTATATAATATTAGTCTATGGTTACAACTCGACAAGAATACCAAGAGATGTGAGAAATGTGTAATAAGAGACGCCCAGCGATGCGCGGTAGACAGCGAACAAATTTGCCATTTACAATACGCTTTCCGTACCGAACTAACCGAACTGTTACACTCTGGGTAAAATCAATTATCGTGAGTAGTTATAGCTAACCCACTTCTGCCTCATTTCCCAAAAAATCCGATAGGTGGCGCCGCGATCACGAAATGTAATTTTTTTATCTCCGCATGTCTTATCACACAGACTTCCGTTAATATATGTGTTATCTTTGTTTAGTATACGGGGTGTGAAAAAAAAAGTGTGCGGAATGTGGAGATTTGAGTTCTATACATTTTGGTCTTATCTCCCCATGTTATTCTTATGGACTTCCGGTGGTTGGAATTAGTGGGCGGAGCCAAGAATGGAGCGTTCTGATTGGTTGAGATAGTGTGTTATCTCTGTATACGGGGTGTGCAAAAAAAGTGTGCGGAATGTGGAGATTTGAAGGTATGACGTCATGGCGTTTGTTTGTGGTGTGTGTAACCAAAGTATGTGGCGCGCAATGTATAGAATTTTAAAATGTGCATTTTTGAATGTGGAATTGCTTGAATTTGGCTTTGTATCATTTTAGTCTTATCTCCACATGTTATTCTTATGGACTTCCGGTGGTTAAAATAAATAGGCGGAAACAAGATTTGCTCGAATATTTGTGCAGGAAATTGTTATCACGTTCCAGCTGATAAGATGAAATTGCATTGTTGTCACTGTTTATAGTTAGATTTATGGAAATATGGATTGAATAGCAAATGTATGTAGTAGTAAATTGATGAAAGTCAATGAGGATAGTCAACGCTGCAATTATCGACAACGTCCTGCTAAAAGGAAATGGTGACTCATGTTATTGCGGTTGGTATGATATCAAACAATATGCCCAGTGCAGGATGTGATTTTCTAATTATTAACATAGGAGATTGTGGTCTAGAGATTCATTTGTAATCGAGACATCAGACAGTTCGTTTATTCAACCTATCGCTCCAAATAACCAACATCAAATTGATAAGCTAGTTGAAATTAGTTCTCTTTCATTGTTATCATCTGCTGTATTGGTAAGTTAACCCACCCGCCCCATTTAAGTGGTGTTTCAAAATATCAATTTTAGATAGTTCAAATCATGAGTCCTTTCGAAAAAATTGCATCCTTGAGCAGTTGCATTGTTGCAAAGTACCAAGAGGCATATCCCCTACTATGTACCGCTGAGGATCAAAAGCGCTGGCTGCGGAATATAAATCGAAGCATCCGAGACTTTCAAAGGGCGATGGCTGCACCAATATCTATTGGATCTAGGAAAAAATTGGTGACCAATTTGGGTCATTTGAAGAGGTTCCGGATGCTTCTCAAGTCACGAATCTCCAAGACGCATGTGGGTGAAGGAATGGAACCAAATCTTACCTTTTTGATGATTCCTTTGTCTTGTTCAAGGAAAAAATCAACGAAATTTTGAAAGTGTTCAGTGCTATAAAGGTGAATGCGACTTTTTGTGGTGAGTTCATTGTAAACAAAATTAATGTTGAAAACCTTGATTTTAAATATTTTCATACCAAAAATGAAGTATTGGATAAGGGTACAGATTTGATTGAGTGGTTTCAAAATTGTATAAGCAAACCAATTTTACAAAAAAATGGAGGATTTTCAAGAACGTGACAGTGGGTGGGCATTAAAAAAAATTATCAGTCTAGAAATTTGTATTAATAAGCATAGCTTTGGGGTGGGTGCTTCATCCTACATTCCTCTGCCCAGTCAAATTTCAAAAAAAAAAGCATGTATCAACATCAAAAATGATGATAACGCATGCTTTTATTGGTGTAAAGTCGCTGCTTTGTACCCTATCAGAAAAAATTCAGATAGAGTCGAATCATATCCACATTACACCCGCATCCTTAATACAGAGGGTTTGGATTTTCCAATGACAGTCAACAAAATTCATAAATTCGAAAAATAAATGATATAAGTGTAAATGTTTATATGTTGGAAATGGTTCAAAATAAAAAGAACGAATTCTTCAGTGTTGTACCATGTCGATTGACGAACAGGAAAATCATGTCAATTAATTAATTATTCAAAACAAATATTTTCCAAAAATTAATGATTTTGAACCGTTTCCCAACATTGAAAATGAGATTGGGATTTCTTATCATTATTGCTTGATAAAGGATCTATCCAGGTTAGTGAGATCACAAATTAAAAAAGATGGACACAAACTATTCATTTGTGATAGATGTTTGAACTATTTCCAGTCTCAGGAACGCTTGAGTGAACATTCAAGTGTGTGTGAAACAAAAAATGCTTCAAAGATTTCATTTCCCAAATATGATCACGTTTCGTTCAGAAATCACATTTATAAACAAAAAGCGTCATTCATCATATATGGGGGATTTTGAATCAATTTTACAAAAAATTCCTGATGAATTAACACATTTGAAAACAGTCAATTTTCAAAAGCATATTCCATTCAGTATTGGATTTTTATTCAAGTGTTCCTATGACGACTCGCTAACCTTCTACAAAAGCTACCGCGGCGAAGATTGTTTAGATTGGTTTGGGGATCAACTTAAAAATATTGCGAAATTTGTTGAAGATAAGTTGTCTAAAGTTGTTCCCATGTCAGAAGTGTTGGACAAGAGTATAGCAAAAGAGTGTCACATTTGCGAAAAACCGTTTATTGACACAGATCAGATTGTTATTGATCATGATCATTTTACAGGTGATGTCAGAGGATTTGCTCACTCAAACTGTAATTTAAATTTCAAGAAACAATTCATTGTTCCAATTTTATTTCACAATCTCTCAGGTTACGATTCCCATTTCATCTTAAAAGCCATAGGAAGGGTGGAAAAATTCAGTATTCTTCCAATTAATAAAGAAAAATACATTTCTTTCACTCAGTTTGATGATGAAACTAGTATAAAATTTAGATATATCGATTCACTACGATTTTTAAATTCATCTTTGAGTTCATTAGCATTGAAATTGGGTGATTTGATAAATCTAAAGAGGGAATTTGCTTCATGTAATTCAAACCAATTCGAATTATTAACACGTAAGTGGGTCTTTTGCTATGATTATGTTGATAACATGGCTAAATTGGAGAAAACAAATTTACCACCCAAAGAAATGTTCTATTCAAAATTATATGATGAAAATATTAGTGATGACATGAGGAGTATTTACATGCTCAAGAAGTATGGGATGAATTCAATATTCAGAATTTGGATCAATACAGCGTTTGTATTTGAAAACAGATGTGTTGTTGTTGAGTGATGTCTTTGAAAACTTTAGAATCAATGCACATAACATTTATGGTTTGGACCCAGCGTAGTATTACACTTTACCAGGTTATACTTGGGATTGTATGCTGAAATATACAAAATGTGAGCTGAGGCTGTTGAAAGACATTGATCAAATTATGTTTATTGAAAAGGGGTTGAGAGGGGGAATTTCAATGTGCTCAAATAGGTATGCTGAAGCAAATAATAAATACATGGCAGAATATGATGAATCCAAACCATCAAACTACCTACTCTACCTCGATGTGAATAATCTTTATGGGTGGGCAATGATTCAACATCTACCATACGATGGATTCGAGTGGGTTGATCCCATTGATTTACCAAATTTCGATGTTACTTTAATCGAGGATGATGCTCCGGAGGGATATATTTTGGACTTGCACAGCGATTTTCCATTCAGTCCTGAACATATGGCACCTCCAAAGTCCAAATTTCCAAAATTATTAACAACTCTTTACAACAAAACAAAATACGTCATCCATTACCGCAATTTAAAGCAAGCTCTGAGCAATGGTATTAAAATTACACAAATACATAGAATTTTGAAATTCAAGCAAAGTCCTTGGTTAAAGTCATACATCGAACTAAACACTCAACTTCGATCAACAGCCACTAATGATTTCAGCAAAAATCTCTTCAAGTTAATGAATAATGCTGTATTTGGTAAAACAATAGAAAACATTCGAAAACATCGTATTGTGAAACTGGTTAATAAATGGGAGGGTCGATATGGTGCAAGCAATCTGATTTCCAATGCAGCATTTCATAACCTAACAATTTTTGCCGAAGATCTGGTGGCTATAGAAATGAGGAAAACAAATCTCATTTTCAATAAACCACTTTACATCGGTATGTGTATTTTGGACATTTCAAAAATTGCAATGTATGATTTTCATTAAAATTTCATGCTTGAAAAATCTTTTTCTGAAAAACCTAAGCTTCTGTATACAGACACGGATAGTTTCATCTATGAAATCAAGTGTAATGATGTGTATGATGAACTCATCAAAAAAGATCTTTCAAAATTTGACACCAGCGATTATCCTCCAGATAACGTTTATCAGATTCCATTGGTAAATAAAAAAGTTTTGGGGCTGATGAAGGATGAAGCAAATGGTAAAATTATGACACATTTTGTGGGATTGAGGTCAAAAATGTACTCATATAAAATTCAAGGTGTTCAAAAATGTACGAAAAAAGCAAAAGGGGTAAAGTCTTGTATTGTAAAAAACAAAATAACTTTTGATGATTATGTGAAATGTTTAAAGAAAAATGTGGAAAAAATGGTCAAACAATGTACAATCCGATCAGTCAAACATTCCGTTTACAGCACTGAACAAACCAAATTAGCCCTTAATGCCCTAGATGATAAACGCTGTTTGATTGATAACAGTCACGACACTCTCCCATGGGGCCACTACAGTCTAGACTAGAAATTTGTTGTGTAAGATTTGCGGAAGTAGGCTTAATAACTGATGGTTTGGAGTAAAGTAGATAAATATTGTCACAGTAGTATAATCCATTCAGTATAAAAAAATAAATTAACAATGATGATGACAACAGGACTTCCAGCAGGAGTATTGTTTCTGAGCGCTTTTTTTAACAATACCTTGTATATACAAGTAGATTTAAATATACAAGAAACGTTTATTTGCGTATCAGCCAATCATAATGACTCTTGGCCATCAAACTGGAAAAAATTGATTGTTAATAATGGATTGATTAGCTATAAAATTGATGAGTCCTTTAGAAATGTGTCATATTTAGCTTACAAGTTAAGACTTTATTTTGTAGATGAAAATTTTGAACGAACAAACTGGAATGTACTTTTTGATTCGTTTGAATGTGAAAATCATATAGAATTAGCCATTATATCAATCTTTACATTCATTTTTTGTATCATGCTACCCATTCTAGGAGTATATTTGTATAGAAATAAAAGAATTATCTACTAACAAGTGTTTTTATTGAATTACAAGATATTACAATACATTATTTTTCATAACCCATGAATTATGGGTAGTATCCATTCCCAGCCATTTAACATAAACTTTATTCCCCTTCCGTCTTAGAATTTTCTCAACCAAGTAAACGTCAGGATGTTTAACTTTCTGTAATTCTTCACGATAGAATGCACCTTGTATCTCCTCACCTCTATGATCTCGCAAAATGTATGTTGTGGGATTAGAAATTTTAATCTTTTCAATCACAAATATTTCATTTGACCAATTTGGCGTATAGCCCTTTGAAAACATTTCCCGGAACTTGCTTATTCGTACATAATCCCCCTTTTTGAATTTTGAAGGAGTCATTGTTTTTATACGACCATAAACTTTTGATAGTAACTGCTTTTCATGTTTTTTAGATACTTGTATTTCATTCCAATAACAGAATGTTTGGTATTATTGTATTCTGATACTATCTCAGGTAATATTTTCAACCATTTATAGTTTCCCTGCAAACTGAATTTTTTCCACGTTCTGTTTTTTCTGTTTCTATGTTCTGTTCACCCTTTCTACGATGCAAGCTTTCATGTTGGAAAATGTTGAGTAGTGATTGATGTTGAATTTCTTCATCAAATCTTGGAACTCTGTATCAAAAAATTCCTTTCCATGATCTGTTTGCAAATTTTTAGGAAGTATTTTTAAACTGGTTAAAATTAGCTTCATTGCTGTGGTCACATCCCTAGCAGTTTTGGTTTTGACAGGAATTGCCCAAACAAATTTTGAAAACACATTAATTATGACCAAAATATATCTATATCCTTTGTTTATTTTTGAATATGGTTGCATTTCAACTAAATCTGCTTCTTAAAATTCTGTTATTTTACTATTAGCTTCACGTCTAAACGCGATCAAGTCATTTTTTTTAACACTTCTGTTTTCTAATTTTCCCCCTTTACCATTAATTAACAATGAGACATCTTTCTTTAAATATTCTCCATACAAAATGTTTCCCTGTTCGAAAGGAAATCTATATGATTGTTTTCCATCCGGCATTAAAACAAAATTTGTCTCGCCTTCTACATATCGACCAATAAATGGTAAAACCATTACATAAGATAAATTAACCTCAGAAAGATTAAATAACTTGATATGGTTTTCTGTTTCATCTCTCTTGAATAAATGAGAACCGAACTTGTAGAGTGACATTTTCGGATTGATTCGTTTTACGTATTTGAGATTGTATTTATGCAATGACTTTAGCTTCACGCAGTTCTTCGATTATTGATAGTATTTCATTATTATGACCAGTATGACCAGCTCTCATAGAAGCTGTTATTAGTCTCAATCTATCGACAAGTTCGTTGATATTATTCCAATAAACATAGTCTGTATCTCTTTTATTAATCTTCCACAATTCCCTTTCCTGTCCGAGCTGCTCTGCTACTACTACTAATTGGAGGTTTCAGTTTCTTTAAAAAACGAGAATATAATGGTTTGATGTGTCGTGTTTTTGTTATGCCGTGTTTTTGTAGGTATGGTCCTATTATGGTTATTTATTTTGAAGATCCATTTCCCTGCACACGTTCATTTGGATCAGAATTTCTTCGATATGCATTGGTTTTAGCTAAAATATCCATATAATTATCCAAATACTCATCTTCATAGTCTTTAGGATATTTTCTAAATAGTAATTCGTACGATCCTTTTGTACCATCATAAATTTTTCCATCTACTTTTACATTTTTTCCAATAATTTCTACAAATTTAAGTGTGGTCCCCAAATAGAATTTATCAGTATCTATATCATGTACTATTCCATAATGATGAGCAAAATTATGTTCAGTATCCTTCACACTAGCATCAGTATAATCTCTTGGTAGTGGATCAAAACTTTGTAACCATATTTCATATGGTTGCGTGTCGATTAAATTTTGAACCGATTGCCTTGACTGTTCCAATATATCTGAAACATTTGAATTATCCGAGGTTTCGGGGGAAGTTTGAGCTATAACACTAGTTTCTAGTATAGTTGGTAGCTGACTACGTTCTTGTATATTGGTAGGTAACTGACTAGGTTCTTGTATAGATGGTAACTGGCTAACAGATGCAAGGCTTGTATCAAAAAATGATGGTATTTCCATCGGTAGAATGGGGGTTTTACCAGTTCCTGTCGTAGGTCTTGTAGGTGTTGATGTCTCATAAAATAATCTTGAAGTTAAACTTGGTTTAGGTTTTTTAAATGGTGTTGCGTAATACATAGAAGTTTCAGGTTCTTCTTTTACTTCTTCAAATTCTTCCTTTATGTTGAAAGGTTCATTTATTTTAGAAATAAGTTGCTGTAGTGGTTGAGTTATTGGTTTGTAAGCTTGCTCTAGTTGTGATTGTGTAGTGGTCATAGCTAATTTTAGACTATTATATTTATCCTCGACAGCTTTTCTTGACTTTATCAATTCCTCAGCCATCCTCCTATCCATTTTTATTTATTTTATAAATATATGAATGAATCGAAATTTTTCCTATATCTTCCAGAATTCAGTTCACAATCTTTATCAATAACCAGAAAACTATAAGGCTCTTTCCAACAGTGTGCGCAGAGTTCCTTTAATTGCTCAAATGACATATCCAGCATACAATGATCATTATATATATGATTTAAATTCATAGAATCCTGCTTGAATAAAATTAGCAAATTTGCGTTCTCACGTATAAGTCTTTTCTGAATTGATGAATAACCTTGAAAGATAAAAAAGCAGTCTGTATTTTTATGCCTCGAATGCGTGAAATAGTCCCTTATTATAGTTTGACTTCCACATGGTATATCATCAAATATGATGACTGAATTTGGTGCTATTTCATGAGGAGGAATAATATTTTCATCGCTTTCATACTCGAAATATCCAATCTCTTTCATGGGTGCCAATAGTTGTCTTGAATATTCATACTTTGGCTGTTGTAATGATTTGGAATAAAGGTAAACGTTTGCAAATCTTATTCCATTTGGATGCTCAAGTAAAGCCAACATCACATTGGTTTTACCTGAAGCAGATGGTCCAACAATGAGACACCTTTTCGATTCCCCACCAAATAAATCACCATGCTTTTGGATTGATTTCGTAAAATTCTTCACATCATGGTTTGTGATGGGTAAGGAAAACTATTGTTTTTCTATCCGCATTCTAGCTATCAATAAACAGAATTTTTTTTTGCGAAAGTATTTATACATTAATCAGATGGACATATTGAACAGATAGCATTAAATCGATAGACAATCGTGTTGCAAATTTTTAAACTGAAAAATAGTATTTAAATAATACCCACAAACCTCTATAGGTATAAGATGATTGTACATGCTTCACGAAAGTATACTTCCTCTAAACACTCCAAGAGAAAAGGTCGAGGTTTAATAAACACTCTAATTAATAAACTACCAGTTGAGCTTCATATCCCTGGCTATCAATTTTGTGGTCCTGGTACAAATTTAGAAGAAAGATTGAATAGGGGGGAGTCTGGTATTAATCCGTTGGATGCTGCGTGTCGAGAACACGATATCGCTTACTCACAAACAACGGATTTACCTCAACGACACCGGGCGGATAAAGTTCTAGCAGATAAAGCTTGGCAAAGAGTTAGAGCAAAAGATTCCTCGGTAGGAGAAAGAATTGCTGCTCTAGCAGTTACTGGAATTATGAAAGGTAAACGGAAACTTGGAATGGGGATGAAGAGAACTGAAAAAAAGAAGAAAAAACGAGTTATCAAAACTCCTAAAAAAATTGGTGGATTTCTTCCATTATTACTTCCAATTTTGGGTGCACTAGGAGCTTTAGGCGGTGGTGCAGCTGGATTAGCTAAGGCCGTTAATGATATAAAAGTATCAAAGGAGCAACTTGAGGAATTACATCGACACAATAAAGAAATGGAAAATCTTTCCAAGCAGGCCAGGGGATTATACATTGAACCCTACAAAGGAGGCACTATCAAGAAAAAATCCATTAAAAAAAAAAAAAAATCAAATAAAATTTCCACAGAGACCCCTTTCAAATATAGATATATTGAAATATGTGAAAATATTGAAGATCCCACATTTTAGAGGTGTATTTATGCGTGACAACCTACCCAAAAAATGTAAAGTGAAGGAATGTGGTATCTTGAATCTAGATAGTGAACAAAATCAAGGAACTCATTGGACTGCATACATAAAAAATAAAAATAAAGCGTTTTACTTTGATAGTTATGGAAACTTGAAACCACCTATCGAACTTGTTAATTATTTGAAAACTCATGACAAAACCTAAATCTGGTATTCTTATGAAACAGTACAAAAATTCAATACAAATAATTGTGGACAATTGTCAATCGAATTTCTATATAATAATATGACATGATTGAGAACCAACAGTAACGTTGAGAGTGTCATCATGACTAGCACTATAACAATAACAGGAAATACTTCTGTGTTAAAAGCAGAATTTAATCCACCTATATTTTTGGATGAAAATAAAGAATATTTTCTAGGATTAGCTGATTTTGAATCGTTTATGAGTATACCTAACATACAACCAGGCAGCAATAAAATATATGTAGCAGATAAAGTTATTACAATTCCAGAAGGAACTTATGATTTAAAAGATATTGAAACATATATACATGCGGAAACAGATCGGTTCAAGATCGAAAAGGGTGTCCGACAAGGCGACACTATTTCCCCAAAACTTTTTACAACCCTGAATGGAGAAAAGCTTAACCACCTACGTTTCGCTGACGATATCGTAATGATCTCAGACCGACTGGACGAGGCGAATGAAATGTTCTCAGCACTATCCGCGGCCTCCCAGAAAGTAGGCTTAAAAATCAACATCGCCAAGACCCAATTTATGACAAACCTGGTTCCAAGTTGCAACCTAAGGATAGAAGGAAAGGAGATTCAATACGTAACATCTTACAAATACCTGGGACATGAGATCCGAATAGGAAGAGATAATCAGACCTGCGAATTAAACAGAAGGATAGGACTGACTTGGGCTGCCTTTGGCAAGCTGGGACACGTATAAAAGTCAGATATACCGATGTGTCTCAAAAGAAAGGTGTTCGACCAGTGCGTTCTCCCGGTACTGACATATGGCTCGGAAACACTTACATTAACACAGAAAACTGTTAATAAAATAAGAATAACTCAACGAGCCATGGAGAGGTCCATGTTGGGAGTAACACTGCGAGACAAAATCAGAAATGAAGAACTACGCAGAAGAACAAAAGTTACGGATGCAATTGAAAGAGTCACTTACCTAAAATGGAACTGGGCTGGCCACGTCGAAAGAATGTCGGACAACAGATGGACAAAGAGAATACTAGAATGGCGCCCCAGAGACGAAGCACATAGAAACAGAGGACGACCCCCGACCCGATGGACGGACGATTTGAGAAGGATTTCCCCGAACTGGATCCAAGATGCCCAAGACCGAACAAGATGGTCTAGATTAAGAGAGGCTTATGTCCAGCAGTGGACGAGACAAGCTGATTAATGATGATGATGATTATGAAACATATATTAATTATGTAATTGATGACATTTTTGGAGAAAAAGTTGGGTTTATGATGAAAGCAAATCCAAATACATTAAAATGTCAGATTTATTGCACAAAGGAAATAGATTTCACACCAAATGACTCTATAGCGAAAATATTGGGTTTTAAAAAACGAAAAATCGCATCAAATGAATTTTCTGAATCGGATGAAGTTGTTAATATATGTAAAGTAAATGCAATTTGTGTTGATTGCGACATTTGCATAGGATCATATAGTAATGGTCTACCCGTTCATATAATTCATCAGTTTTTTCCATCTGTTCCTCCAGGGTATAAAATAGTGGAATCACCATTACCAATACTTTATTTCCCCATCAGCGTCAAGACAATCAACAACATCACTGTTAAAATAGTAGATCAAGACGGTGATTTGATTAATTTCCGAAACGAGACCATAACAGTTCGATTACATCTAAAAAATTAGAAAATATGGTTATCAAAAATATAACCATCGCTATTTCAAACTAACGCCATATAAAAAGGAAAAGCTATCTATAAAAACCAGTCCAAGACGAAACACTAACAAGTTAACGTCACAAAATCGCCAATTTCTTATATCTCTGGGATTAAAAGTATTGAAATAATGGATATATTAAACGTTAATGAAAAATTATATGTAGATAATTCAATAATAAGCTCTGAGCTTCATTCGTATCAACCGTTTGTCTCTTCAAAATTTGAATACAATGATGAAATTCGTATACCCGTTCAAGAACTTGATATATACAC
The DNA here is from genome assembly GCA_958502075.1 of Orchestes rusci. Lineage (NCBI taxonomy): Eukaryota > Metazoa > Arthropoda > Insecta > Coleoptera > Curculionidae > Orchestes > Orchestes rusci. Next base: position 91,394,885 of record OY293304.1, on the reverse strand, counting down.
TCTACCTTCAGGGAGTCATCTTTACATTGAAGGTTCCTTGACGAACAATAAGGGTGTTTATTCTAAGAAATTACAATTTGTCAACAATGGAATAGCTTATTTGTTTCGAGAAATTCGCTATGAACTTAATGGAGTTACTATAGATTCCGTAAGAGATGTTGGTTTAGCTTCAACCTTGAAGGGTTATCTTTCATATAATACAAATGAAAGTCTAAAGCTGCAAAATGCTGGATGGTTTCCAAATAGGGATGAAAAGGAAAACATTTTAGTTGATGATAAAGGAAAATTTGATGTATATATACCTTTGAAAATGTTGATGAGATTTTTTGAAGACTATAAGAAAATCATCTTGAATATGAAACAAGAACTGGTTTTGATCCGAGCAAGCGATGATGTTGATGCAGTTTTATATGTTGAAGATATGCAAAATCCATCACCCGAAGCGGAAAATCCAAAAGTTACATTTGACAAGATCTATTGGAAAGTACCCCATATTCAAGTTGATATACCACAACAACTAGCTTTAACACAGATTCTTGAGACTAATAAAGATTTGTTAATTGGATTTCGTAGTTGGGAAATTGTGGAATATTCCTCGCTACCTGAAGCGTCCCGTCATACTTGGCCTGTTAAAACAAGTAGTAAACTTGAAGCACCTCGTCATATAATAATTGGTTTTCAAGAAAATCGAAAAGGACACATCATGAAAGATGCTAGTCAATTCGATAATATTGATCTTACAAATATTAGAGTATTTTTGAATTCTGAAAGATATCCATATCATGATTTGTATTTGAATTTCAATGATAACAAGTTTTCAGCTCTCTATGAAATGTTTGCAAACTTCAAAAATTCCTACTATGATATACCAAACGAACCAATTTTCAACCCTCAAAACTTTAAAAATAAGTGTCCAATCACACATATTGATTGTTCTCACCAGAAAGAAACACTTCAAACAGGCACTGTTGTTTTGAGAGTTGAATTCGAGACAAATAATAATACAAAAAAGGATACATCAGTATATTGTCTGATTTTACATGATAAATTATTTAGCTATAGTCCTTTAACCAAAATAGTCAAGCAATTGTAATACGCATGTTCTCAAATAATTATATAAACCATTTATTTATCTAAATGATGTTCAGTATGTCTTCAGAATTGAAGCTTCGCTTATCTAACCATTTAAAGAGATTGGAAGAATTAAAAAAACAAATTCAAGACTATAGTGACAAAAAGCAGATGTTGGTGAAATTCTCACAATTGAAAATATGAAGCTGCTTGTTTTGGATGTACCTACAAGGATTTATAATTGAGAACAAAAAATTTATCCCCAAAGAATTAGCTGCGTTTGATGGAGAAAAAATATGTCATATTTCGATCTCCTTTTGCGGTAGAACACTTGCCTCCAGAACTGCGAAATCAAGCAAATTGGTTGATAAAAAATCACCATTGTATTTCGTGGAATGAAGGATTTACTCAATTACACAAGTTCTCTAATATTGTGAAAAATATAACGAAAAACGTGGATCATGTGTACGTGAAAGGAAAAGAAAAGGCGCAATACATTAGGAAATATTCATCGAAGCCCGTAATCGAACTTGATGACAATCCAGCTTTATCGTTAGAAAAACCACATTGTTTGTTTCATTTATCATCACCTGCAATGTGTGCACTTACTAATGTTTATAATTTGTATAATAATTGTTTATTGGTTGAATAAATACCGTTTACCAAAAAATTATTTTTTATTTCAATCAAAATTTTCATCGAAAAGAAATTTTCACTCTGTGAGAAGCCGATGCATAGACCTCTACTGCACAACAACCACCATTTTTACAAATAAAACACCATATCTATTAAACAAACTTTTTTATTCCAATTCAAATACTTCTTTATAAATATTGACAGGTATAAATTTTTCAAGATCAATCAAATAACCTACAAGATTCATTTCCTTCATAGTCTCCAAGAAAAATCGAAGGTCCGATGTATACAGAAATAAATCGCAGGCTTCAGCAGCTTTCCGATATTTTTCTTCTAGATTTTTGCACTCTCCTTCGGTGTAAAATCTCTACATACCATAAACCGCCTCATGTTCTGCGTCATATTGAAGATCTCGAAATTCTCTAGCCAGTTCCTCCATTGCAGCAACCATGCCGTATGATGGTATCATCTTGATTAGATAGAACTTGTATGATGGTTATACTTAGATGGAACTTGACTTGATTGATGAATAAAAACGGAATGTCTGAGATTAAATAGCAAACTCTTAAGTAGAGGGGGAAGTAAAGAAAACAATATTTACAAAACATATTTTGTATTGCTTAGTAAATTTTTTTAACAATTCATCACATGCGAATTCTCCTGCATCTGTACTAATTTGATCAGGGTGTAAATGAAGGATTTCAAGTACACAGTATATATTCACATTATTTATGTTTTTTAAAGGGGAAATAATATTATATACATTTGTTATCAAATCACCATTCAACATATGAACATCCTTTAACAAAGTTTTGTAGTATGTTAAAAATTCTTGCGATTTCAACAAATTTAAACGATATAAGACTAATTCAGCTATTTTCACCACTTGATTGATAGTATCTCTAGCCAAGAAAATCTCACATCCACTATACTGGAAAATCTTGATAACTCGTGTTTTACCAAAAAACACAAAATGGATCTCGAAACCATCTCCTTGAATAGGTTGCCATCCAAAGTCAGTTGAATGAAGGAAGTTCTGCATCACATCTTGATGAAACAAGAATGATAACCATTGTTTTTCACTGAAATTCACATTTTGGTCGTATTTGTTTCCACATAGTTTGACGATGGGGATGAATTTCTCACTCAAAGATAAACCGACACTAAGCCACTTGAATTTGGATTTATTCAGATAGTGCACTGTTTCGTTAACCCTTTGGCTCATCTTGTCCACAACTGTGGACATTCTGTTTTGATGTTTTTGATTATACATTTCGTGCATTTCAACCGATAATTCTTGATGAGCTCATATGTGGACATTCATAAACTTAATGCAGGCCGAAAAGGCCAGTCCATCTCGTCAGACATCAACGACAGCAGCTGATTTTTGACATTCGTATGTAAGGTTGTGTTTGTACTGCGGTCACAAATAACAAAATTTGTCCAAGAAAAAGGATTTTTCAGTGTTTCAGTGATTTTGACAATTGAAAAACTCTCAAGAAAGTGTACAGTTTGAAAGGTGAGTGCCGGTTTTTTGATTTGATTTCTGGTGATGCTGATATATTTTGATAAAAACAGATGTCCTCGATTGTGGACATTGTGAATAACGAGTTGAATTTTTCAGATGAGTACAAACCGACGGAAACATAAGCCTTTGACAGACGAAGAGCTTTTGCAACTGATTGAAGATGGATTATCGGACATCGAAGGCCTTTCGGATGATGAGAAGAGTGATAGTGGATAGGATTCGGTGTGTAATTCTGGTAGGTTATATTTGTACATGTTACCTCCTTTATTGATTTTTTTTATTTGATGTTGGCAAAACAGAAAATAAAGATGATTTGGCAAATAATGACGAACATATAACAGCTGAGTCTGCCGATCAAGAGACCGTTGAGCCTGATATGAATAATGAAGATTTGCAAAGACCAAAAAAGTGTGATGTTTCAACATTCATGGAAAATAATGAACTAACAGAAAGACGAGATATCAAATGGCGAAAGGGTCTAACATATATTTCTCCACTAATAACATGGAATACCGAGAAGTTGGGAGATCATGTTGAGCTACAAACTCCTATATATTTTTTTTCTAAATATTTCACGAAAGAATTATTGGATAAGATGTCTTGTTGTACAAATCTTTATGCTGTACAAAACAATGTCAAGTTTCAACCTACAAATTCTGAGGAACTTCGCACATTTCTAGGCATTCATATAACCATGCGAAACTTGCACTATCCTCGAATAAAGTTTTATTGGCAGCCTCATCTACAAGTTCCGCAAATAAAAGAAAGTATGCCAATAAATAGATTCTACAAATTACGCCAAAACTTACATTTCGTCGATGTTGAAGAAGACAAAGATGAAAACGATCGTTTCTGGAAAGTTCGACCGTTATTTGATACCATTCGTTCTCGATTACTAACTCTACCTCTTGAATCTCACTTATCTATAGATGAGCAAATGGTTCCCTTCAAGGGTAGCCTGAATGTGAAGCAATATGTGAAATCTAAACCTAAACCATGGGGCATAAAAATATTTGCCCTCTGCGGTTCCAGTGGCCAATTGTTCGATTTTGTGATCTATCAGAGTGCTAAAACTGAACTGAATCCCATGCATTTAGCAGCATTCGGACAAGGAGCGGCAGTAGTTCTGAAACTGGCGGAAAGAATCAAAGAACCCAAGCTCAATCTCATATTTGACAATTACTTCTCTAATTATAATCTGCTCCAACTTCTTCGATCAAAGCAGATTTATGCAATATGCACTGCAAGAGTGAATAGGTTTCGCGATCCACCATTTGATTCAGACCCAATAATGAAAAAAAAAGGACGTGGATGTTCTCAAGAACTCATAAGCCAAGATGGTGAAGTGATTTTGACGAAGTGGTTTGACAATAAACCCGTGATTTTGGCTTCCAATTATTTGGGAATTGGCAACCAAGACTCCTGTAGACGATGGGATAAGAAAAAAAAAGAATACATCCAAGTTCAGCGGCCAGAAGTAGTCAGAACTTACAACAATCACATGGGTGGAGTTGACAAAATTGATTTCCTTATTACAATTCATCGGACGTTTATCAGGTCAAGAAAATGGACGCTTCGTTTGTTCACCCAAGGCATTGACTTGGCATGTGTAAATGCTTGGATAGAATATACGAAAGAGGCGAAAGCATTGGGCATTCAAAAGAAGAATGTCCTGGATTTGCTTCACTTTCGTGCATCAGTTGCCGATTCACTGATCAATGCACACAAAACAATAAACAAGAAAAGAGGCAGACCTTCATTGATGCTGGATACAGATGAAGAGGTCCCACCAAAAAAGAAACGACTCAATACAGAAGTTCGCCCACAAAATGATGTAAGGTTGGACAATATTGGACATTTGCCAACATTTGCAGAAAAAGAATTTGGCACACGGTGTAAACAAGACAACTGCACAGGAAAATCCAGAATTATGTGCTGTAAATGCAAAGTTCACTTATGCCTGCCGAAAAATAACAATTGTTTTTATAAGTACCACACAACATGAATAAATGTACTTATGTCCACAAAGTTTTTTTTATTCTGTTGAGTACCCTTTGCTCATAATGTCCACAAATGAGGACATGGTGTATTCCTTTTATGACATTCTATGAATTTTTTTTTCCACTGTCAAAAATCAAAAAAATATATAATAAAGCATAATTCCAAGTTTAAAATTTTTTAGAGTAAAAATAAAAAGTCGTGAGCGAAAGGGTTTTAATTAAAGTGCAAGGTTTTTTGAGCTGATTGATTGGAATGGAGTGATCCATTTTATGAATTCTACTTAAAGTATTCAAGTAGACTGATCAGACTCTCAGACTGTGTAGCTTTTATTCATTTAAATACTAAGAGAAGGTAGTGGGGATTACTTTTCTGTTCCTATTAAAAAATATTAATTTGCAATCTTGGACGAGATTTTGGCTCTCATGTGATATTTTCTAATAAAAATTTTAGGAATATTCTACTGTGTTTTTATTACAAATATAGCATTTCTCTTGTGATCTGGCAGGTCCATCGAAATGTGTTGTTTCATGAGGTGGGTTATAATGTATGAAACATGGGAGTTTGATTTGAAGCGAATATTCATTCCTATATCTTATTGGTAGTTTTCCCCAAATATTTAACAGTTCATATGGTCTTGCATTTTTCAGTAAATAATTTAAAGGAAACATTTCCAATTCTTCGCTTGCAAAATCTTCCAGCTGTTTTTCCCCATTTATATGTAACATAATAATTTCTACGGATGAACAACAATTATTATTCATGATTGGGAAAGTGACTTCAAACTAATATCTTTTCATCTAAGAATTTGTTAATAATTAGAAAATCACATCCTGCACTGGGCATATTGTTTGATATCATACCAACCGCAATAACATGAGTCACCATTTCCTTTTAGCAGGACGTTGTCGATAATTGCATCATTTCCGGTACATATTGAATTCACACACACACAGCTCACGGGTTGCAGCGTTGACTATCCTCATTGACTTTCAACAATTTACTACTACATACATTTGCTATTCAATCCATATTTCCATAAATCTAACTATAAACAGTGACAACAATGCAATTTCATCTTATCAGCTGGAACGTGATAACAATTTCCTGCAAAAATATACGAGCAAATCTTGTTTCCGCCTACTTATTTTAACCACCGGAAGTCCATAAGAATAACATGGGGAGATAAGACTAAAATGATACTAAGCCAAATTCAAGCAATTCCACATTCAAAAATTTTTGGGAAATGAGGCAGAAGTGGGTTAGCTATAACTACTATCGTGAAATAGTCGTAGGGATTTTGTGTTTGATTAGATTGCGCGCCCTCAATTATATTTTTCAAAATTACAAATGATCTTAGTTAAAACGTATAATGATAGATTCAAAAAGATATTATTAATATTGTATGGTCTTAAACTCAAAATCCGAGTTAAGCTGGCTTCCCACGGCCCGTGATATTACAGGCCGGGCCGCGCCAGCTCGCGCCAACGCGCCGTGGAAAGAGGTTTGCCCGTAGTAGTCCGAGCATATCTGTGGTGGCCCGTTCTATCCGCCGCGAGTCGGTAACTTCAAAGGCCCGATCAGGCGCGATGCGAACATGCCTCAGGCGGCCCGTGGAAAAACGGGTGTTGTCCACAAGAAAAGATGTATTGTATGTATTGTCTTGTCCACCGACATGTCGACATTAATTTGTTGTTTGGTATTCGTTGTGATCGGATCGTGTCTACGTGAATATAGATTGGACGAATGATGCAATTAAGGAATTTTTGAGTTTGTATGAAAGTGAGCCTGATTTTTGGAACACTGCTCTTATCAATAGACGATGACCACCAGCGTTTTTTTTTGCTCTGTTCAGTAAATAATGTCCACTGAATAATATGACAACTGCTGCAGCAACAGTCACTTGATCTTGCGACATTTTTGCACCAACGGATTAACTGAACCTCGCTCACCGACTGCAGAATACGCCGCGCGGCCTGCAATATAACGGGCCATGGGAATGGAGCCGCCCGAAGTCTCTTGAATTGATCCGGGCTTGCTCAAGCCCGCGCGGCGCGGCCCGGCATGTAATAACACGGGCCGTGGGAAGCCAGCTTTAAATACCATCTACAAGTACCTAAGTGAAATATATTTTTTTTAAATCGTTAAGAAATTCCTTGTCCAAATAATACAAACATAAACAATATAAAAAATTCGTGCTGCATACCACAGGAGAGTAGAAAAATATATGCAGTTTAGTTTAATCGTACTTGTCGCAGATCGAACTTGTGCAAATACAAACGAGATTTAAAAATGGAATTCAAGTCAAAGGTGGAAAGCAAAGTTGTATTGGGCCAAGCAAGAGAAGTAATCGCCAACGTTATTGTCTTATGCAGCGTGAAGCCATGGCAAATGAGGCAATTAGAGATTATAAAAAAGTGCAGGAACGTGCTGCATTAGCAACTGGCGTATTGTCTTCCATCAAGAGGATCTCTCACGAAATGAAAAATATTGAAGAAGATGCTTCTACATCTAGTACGAGATCCGGCATTAGAAATCCCAGAATATATAACATTATTATTAAATATCGAACATTAAATCAAACTGTCAAAATTACCACGAAAACGTCATTTTCAAAGCCCCTCATGTACCGAGTCATGTACCTATTTGTATTTTCAAAATTTTCCATTTAAAACCACATTGCATGGTTTACTTTAAGAGCAAATATCTCGAATTGGGCTACTCCCAGCCACTTCTACAAAGTATACATTTTTTGTGTAAAAAGGACGGACAAAACACTTTTTCAATTCAAAAAGAATGTACGGGTGTGTACCAAAAAGTTATGAATATTTGAATGACTGAAAAGGTTTGTAAGTGGCGCCCCCTACTAGTAAGAATCATACCAAGGCCAGATTTGAATTTTGCGTGTCAAACCACCCTTATATACCGAATTTCAAAAGATTAGCTTTATTATTTCAAAAGTTATTTGAAGAAATAAAAAATTAAAATTTAACTTTCACATTAGGCAAACATGGATGGGACACACTTTTGATCAGGCAACCCTATACTGTTGGATAGGGAATTGAGTAAGCTTTCTTAAAAAAAAAAAAAAAATCAAATAACAGATGAGGGTATATTAACGACGCCTGTCCATCTGTTTGTACCTGGCAACCTCATAGTTGAACCCAAAGGAAAGTAGGGAACCTATATTTTTCCAATTCCTTGTGCAATTTTCTTTCGACTAATGATCGATTTTCATAAATAACAAATGAGGGAAGTTGATCAAAAAAATTCAATCCAAGTAAATATTATTCAACGGTGAAGGCCCGTGATTTTGCTAGGAAACCCATGCGGGATTTATCGATGAACAAATCATCCAACATATAATCTTTATCATAATGAAATAACAGATAAGGGTAGAAATTTCTAATGCCGGATCTTAGACTTATCGTTTTCCACGCCGCACAAGAAAAGAGTGATGAAGGCTCCAAAGTCTAATTTAGACAACCTGGACAGAGATCTGCTTCGTCGAATTATCTTGAATTTTTATATTACAGAAGAGCGAGTTCTAACTCTAATGTATATAACACGGAAGCTTACCGAAGAATTCAATTATAATGGCTCCCGAGAGACTGTGAGAAAAGTAATGAAGGAAATGAGATTTCGTTGGAGAAAAACCAAAGATAATAGGAAAATTCTTGTGAAAAAACCTGATATTCAGATGATGAGAAGAAATTTTCTTCGATGTATTAAAAAATAAAGAGAAGAAAAGCGGTCCATAATATATATGGATGAAACTTATATACATTCCTCACACACACATAATAGAAGCTGGAGTGATGACAGCAATAAATGTTTACATAAGCCAAGGGGCAAAGAATGATTATAGTTCACGCAGGCGGTGACATGGGTTTCATAAAAATGCATGTTTGAAATTAATATCTGGCATCAAGTCAGGGGATTATTACAGTGAAATGAATTATAATAATTATAAAAATGGCTGCAAGAGAAACTTATTCCAAATATACCAGCAAACAGTGTATTGGTGATAGATAAAGCGCCTTATCATAATATTCAAGTGAACAAATGTCCTACTATGGCAACCAGGAAAAATGACATGAAAGAGTGGTTGAGACAGCGCAATATTGTCTTTTCAGAAGAAATGTTAAAAGCCGAATTATACGGTTTGAAAATACATAAACACAGATGCAAAGCATATGAAATAGACAAAATTATGACTGAACCAGGTCATTCCGTTTTAAGACTTCCACCTTTTCACCCCGACTTAAATCCAATTGATAGTCGCCGTAAATTAGCAGTAAAAATGGCTCCTAGAGGAAATAATTTATAAAGTTTTGAAATTTTGGGTACAGAGTCTTAATAACCATCCAAATACAGATCAAAAGAGTTCCTACCTCTCAGGAGGGTGCTTCATCCCCTATAGCTTAAAACACCCCCTCTAATGTTACCTTCTGCTAGTTTTTTGAATTTATCTCGAAACCGTTGCCCTGGAGTGAAAAATGAATAGGACCTAAATTATTTGCAACAAAAATTCTACACAATTTATGTCTTATACAATTTTTCGCTATTTAGTGCCCTAATCTCAGAAATGGCGTTTGAAATTGGTTAACGGTGCGGAAGATTAAAACAAGTAGATCCTAAATTACAAAATCTATTGCGATGCCAGCTGCTGTTCGCTGCCTTGGAACTTGGACTGATCCATTATGAAAAGGGGGTAAGTCGGTATAGGTCTCGCGCCACCAATACACTTTGACCTTGCACATCGAGTATTTTTAATTTAGTCTGCTTTAGATACCCGGATACCGTGCAAGTAATAGTGCGTTGTTCTTATTTTGTGTATCAATAATGGAAATCGCCGATTGCTTTATTTGCGAAAAGACGCTTCAAAGTGGTGAAACTGTAAGTGTAGAAAAAGGTTTGGCAAATTCAATATCGGTTAGCAAAACGCGAAAGGACGGTAAATATGAACTACTAGAAAACATTACGAGGGTGAGCGTTCATAAGGTATGTAGGCGCGAATATATAAAAGAGAGAAATATTCGTCAATATTTGGAAAATGCTGCGGGAAGTAGTGGAAATTCGAAAACTTTAAGGTCAGTTGAACAATTCGATTTTAAAAGAAACTGTATATTTTGTGCCAAAATATGCGATGTCGTGGCAGAAACAAAGGAAAATATTTCTAAACGTCAAAATATTTCTGAAGTCCGCTCACTTACTGTTAAGGACAGAGATGTACAAAGATGTGCTAATCGAGAGGATGATTTTAGTATAGCAGTTTTACGTCGGGTCGATTGCGTTATCTGTTTAGTAGCCGCCGAGGCACGATACCATAATGACTGTTATTCCAAATTCCTGTGCAACGAACCCTCATCTTGTAAACGTGGGCGTCCTCAAGACCAGGACATTTCTTCAGCGTTTCGTAGCTTGAGCGAATTTATAGATAAATCTGATGAGTGTCAATTTACCATTTCAGAATTAATGCGGAAATTAGAATCTCATTTGCCCGAAAGTTCCTCTGTATCCCTTAAAACTCTTAAGAATAAATTAGCGGACGAATATGGTGATGGTGTTGTTTTTGCCACCATGCGAAATAAGCCAACAGTTGTGTGTTTTCGTGGTTCGGGAATAAAGCTCATCAATAGTTGGTATACAGAAAGAGCGGAAAATGAGAAGGAAGAACGTTTACGAATTGTTAAAACTGCAGCAACCATAATTCGTGAAGATATTCGAAGCACCGCATATGATACAACTGAATATCCCGTATAACAAAATTTACAACAGGAGTAGATGAACTGATTCCAGAAACACTAAAAACCCTTTTAGGCACAATTATTGTCAAAAATAAAAAAACTAAAAGTGAAAGTATTAATAGGAAATGTACTGCAATTGCGCATTCAATTATAACGGCAACAAGACCTCGCTCCTTTGTATCTCCAATACTGCTTGGTCTAGCAGTGTACTTGTTTCGTAAAGTTGCTTCTAGAAATATTGTTCAAGCTGTGTCTAATTTAGGTTTTTGTTCTAGTCATAATGACGTGACACAGTTTGAAAATTCTGCTGTAATCTCCTGGAAGCCCGATATTGACACACATTCCTTTTCACAATTTATATTTGACAATGCCGATGTAAACATCAACACAATGACTGGAAAGGGAACGTTTCATGCGATGGGTGGAATACAAAGTATTACACCAAATACTGCTGTTATTGATAATAAGATCATCAAATTAAAATCAGCCCCATCTGCGACTGAGATTGCAAACAGCAGACAAGTAAAAATACAACATTTTCAGCGCCAAAGAATGGGTATTCAAGATACTCCATTACAGAAGGTATATTTAGAAGATATATTTAAACAAGTTGCAGAACCTTCATGTCACGATTTAGCTTGGATATTTGGTAAGTTCCTGAAAATACCATCTTTTCCATCGTGACAAGGTTTCATGGATGCTGTAACAAACAGTTTACCTTATACCAAATCTAAGATCATTGCGTTGCCCTTTCTTAACCAATCTCCTTCAGATTATAACACAATATTCAGTGTTTTAAAATATGCCGCTGAGGAGACAAAAAAGTTAGATCAAACTTCTTGTTTCGTGACGTTCGATCAGCCACTTTATATTAAAGCTAGGGATATTGTTGCCTCTGTAAACGCTGGAGAACTTTCAAACGTGATTGTCAGATTGGGCGGTTTTCACTTATTAATGTCATATTTAGGCGCCATCGGTCACGTTATGAACAACAGCGGACTGTCCGATTTGTGGTCTATAGTTTACGGAGCAGCGACAGTACCTCACATGCTTTCTGGGCATGCTTATTCTAGAGCTATAAGAGCACATTTGCTAACATATTCAGCTCTATCTACGATAATGCTAGAGGAGATGCTTGTAGACGATGTTGACAAAAGTAACATACAACAAGTACTTATGAATTTTGCAGAAAATCCAACTTCTTTTACCACAATTGAAAATGATCCACTCTTTGAGAAAATTAGACTTCACCTGTCATCCCATATTACTCTTTTACGAGAACGTGGAAAAACCGCTCAGATATGGTTACATTATCATGAATTGGTCACAATTGCAATGCATTTCATTCAGGCTGAAAGGATGGGAAACTGGAAACTTCATTTAGATTGTGTAAGAGCTATGTTGCCAATTTTCCATGCAAGTGGGCATTTTCCTTACGCCAAGTCATGTCAATTATATCTTCAAGATATGGACTCCCTGGAAGAGAAGATGACATCCAAAGAATACCACCAATTCACAAGCGAAGGTTTTTTTACAATTAGACGCTCTGAAAAGCACTGGTGTGGCGTATGGTCAGATATGACCATCGAGCAAACGCTCATGAAAAATATGAAGAGTGTTGGTGGTATTACCCATGGAAGAGGTGTAACCGAAAGCGTGTTAAATAAGTGGATTTACGGATTACCTGTTGCCCATCATGTATGTGATAATATGGAAAATTTTTGCGGAATCGAAAGCTACAGCACTTACCAACATGTTCAGCTACGGGATGCAAGAATTAAAAAGGATGAAGAAGACGTTAAAAAATTTACATTATGGATGAGATAACATTCTCCATTTATAAGTTCAGACAATTTAATTTCCTTATCAAGTGGGCTTGTTGCCGATGACTCAGTTAATTGTTATAAATAAAGAGAAATTGGCGAGAAATCTCTGGACAAATTAATTACCGAGAATGCAACATTTGGAAGCTTGAAATTAAAACGAGCAGATATGGCTAAGTGTATATCTACGGCCAACAATTTAGTGACAATAAGAGAGGAAATAATTCAAGTTGATACTACGCAATTGCTTCAGAGAATACTTTGTACCATACTCACACCTAAAGATTTAGAGTTGTGTTTTACGCATGAACTTTCGACGATACCTCTTGCACTGTTTAACGAGACCGGATTGATGCGAAAAACAAAAAAATCGACATTATATGAGTTTTTTAATTCTGTTACAGAACGTCCTCTTGATCCTGGTAAACGTACATATGTTTTAGATGGAGCAATCTAATTCATCGAGTGATTTGGCCAAAACAAGGGACATTTGCAGACATCTATACAGCCTATATTAATTTCATAAAAAAACGGTATGGTCAGCGAGTAATCGTAGTATTTGACGGTTATTCTGAAAATATCGAGAGTACAAAAGGGATTGAACGACAACAAAGAGTTTCAAAACGAATATCTGCTGAGATAATATTTAACGAAAACACGCCAGTTCCTGACTCACAAAAAAATGTACTGAGCAATCTAGCAAATAAAGAACGTTTAATTAATCAACTAAAGGAAAAGTTGGAATGCGCCGGTTTTCAAGCTCTTTCTGCAATAGACGACGCTGATACGCTAATTGTTCAAACGGCTATTAAGGAGGCTTATACTAATCATACGGTAGTTGTCGTGGGACAGGATGTTGACCTTCTCGTCCTCATAATTTCTCTTTGTCCCCTAGACAAAGATATTCGATTTTTAAGAGATGCTCAAGGAAGTATCAAGGAAAGGGTTTATAGTTCTCTGGATATTCAGAACTCTGAAGTCCTTCATAACTGTAAAACTAATATTTTATTTGCTCACGCATTCAGTGGATGTGATACTACGTCGACATTTTGTGGTAAAGGAAAAGCACAAATTGTGAAGTTAATAAATACTAAAAGAGACTTGGACGATGCTTTGAATATATTTAATAATCCATCATCAATAAAGCCAGACATTGTTCGAGCTGGAGAAAAAATAACACTTGCTTTATACAAGGCACCTCCTACTTGTACATCGCTAAACCAATTTAGATTGATTTCATTCAACAAATTTGTTGGCCAATCTAATCAGGCAGTACTGTTATCAAAACTACCTCCAACATCTGGTGCTTTAGAACAACATTCGTATCGCGTTTTCCAACAAATTCACTCCTGGCGTGGACAAAATTTGAAGCCTAATGAATGAGGTTGGTGCCTATTCCTACACTTGATATACCAGCTCCTACTTTCATTTTAAAATTCATATCTTGTAATTGTAAAAAGGGTTGCGGAAAACGATGCGGTTGTGCTAAGGTTGGTTTAAAGTGCTCAACAATGTGCTCCAGTTGTCATGGACAAGGATGTCTAAACTCAGAGTTAGAGGAAGATTTACCTGAAGATAATATTGTTTTTAAATAAGCTATAGTTAGTGGATTAGGCCTTAAGGGGAGACCACTGTAAAGAAAACGCGCCGAGGGCTCTACCCCAAGGGTGGTGTGGAAACGAGCTCGAAGATAAGAGACAAAGTAATAAAAACACTTTTGTAGTCTTTTTTTTGCTTTTAATGCTAAGTTTGTAAAGGAAGATTGGCTTTGGATTCATCATTTTTCTGTGGCGACGGCCTTTATTACTTATTTTTGCGTATCTTTAGTATTACATCCAAATTTGTGAGATTAGGGCACTAAATAGCGAAAAATTGTATAGGACATAAATTGTGTAGAATTTTATTGCAAATAAAAAATTTAGGTCCTATTCATTTTTCACTCCAGGGCAAGGGTTTTCGAGATAACTTCAAAAAACTAGCAGAAGGTAACATTAGAGGGGGTGTTTTAAGCTATAGGGGATGAAGCACCCTCCTGAGAGGTGGGAACTCTTTTGATCTATATTCACCTGCCTTTAGAAAGAGCGTACCCAAATTTTCAAAACTTTATAAATTTTTTCCCTTGAAAAACCTAATTTACGGCGACTATGAGTTAGTATGGGCATCTTTGAAGCAATATGTGGCAGAAAAAAACGTGGATTTTAATTTTAAACGTGTAGAAGAATAATGTGATAAGTTTTTTTGCACATTTTCTCGAGAACAGTAGAAAAAAAGGTGTGAACATGCGATTTCCTACGAAAAAGAGCCATTTCTGGATGTCGTTGTGGAGGATCTAATAATAAACTTGCAGGAAAACAGTGAAAGTGATGATGTAGATTTTCTAGATAATCCAAGTTCAGATTCGAAATGTGAACTTTCAGACTGTATATAGATATTTTACCGCCTAATTACTTATTTGTCATCAACATATGTTAGCAAACAGGGGCGTGATTGTACACTAGGTATTCGAAAGCTCAGAAAATATTTGATGTCTCCTGGAAAAATTTGATCGAAACAAAATTTATCGTTTGATTTTCTTTTTTCAACTTCACAAGGGCGTATCTCGGAAACCAGTCAAATTTATTAGGTTTCATTTGACACAATTCGAAAGCTTGGGAAAAATGCAAGTTTCAATGTCTCTTGGAAAATTTTGATCCGATGCCATTTTTCTGATGGAAAACATCCAAACATAAAATTTATGATTTTATTTTCTTTTTTCGACTTTACAAGATCGTCTCTCGGAAACGAATCAAAATTATTGGGTTTAATTTGACACAATTCGAAAGCTTATGAAAAATGGGAGTTTTTATGTCTCCTGTAAAATTTTCATTCGATCCTTTTTTCCCGAAATATGGTCGATTGAAAACATCCAAACATTTATTCCAGAATTTTATTTTTCTGTAAACTTTGCGAGAGCGTATCTCCAAAATAAGTCAAGATTTTGGGGCATATTTTCACACTTTTCTTTTTTCTCAGTTGGCAAATTGAAATAAGTACAACCACTGTTTACTGGGACTGTACTGTATAGATTCCATAAAGTATCACTCGTCAACTACATTTCTTTTCCGCCGAATGCGTTCTCACTCTATCTTGTGCGCAACCGGCGAAATTCCCAAGTCTCTTCCTATACTTGTTCAGTTGTGACCACAGCTTGTTCAGTTGTAACCACAGGTGAAGTATATTACAAGAGACAACTGTGGACATATAACTTTACTGTAAGAGACTGTTGCGCAGAAAGTACGACGTGTTTTATGTGGCACGAGGCTATATCAGATCGTGCAGCTGACCAGATAGCTTCTTGTTTAGAAAAGTTTCTTAAAGATTTACCCAATACTGTAAGGCAGGGTAGTATTTTACTCGGACTCATGCCCCGGCCAAAATAAAAATAATATTGTTGCTGCTGCTATGTCATGGTTCTTGCATCAATCTGAAAACCTACAAGTTTTAGAACACAAGTTTTTAGAAGTCGGGCACTCAAGACTTGAATGTGATGCCGACCATGCAAGAATTGAACGAGCCAAGAAGAAATTATCTGAACTTGAGATAAAAATTCCTCATGACTGGTACCAATTTGTACGAACGGTTCGAGGCCAAAAAAAAAAAAAAAGTTGTAGAGATGCAAAAAGAAGACTATTTATCATACTCATCTCTTTTGAAAACCGTTTTTGTTAAACGCTATAGTAATGAATCTGGTCAAAGTATTCGTTGGCATGACATAAAAGTATTGCGTTTTTCCAAAGAACTTGAGCTTGGCATATTTGAAGCAAAATATTCGCATGACGAAAATGAGAAATTTTGCCGTTTTAATATAAAAAGAAGGGAAAACATTATTCCTGTGCTAAAACCTGTTTATGATGGTCCAAAACCTATAAACCCTAATAAAAAAGAGAATCTTTTATCTCTTTTGAAATATATTGATAGCGCTTATCATTCATTTTATCAGAATTTGAACGTAAATGCAAGTGCTGCTGAAGATGTTGTGTAAACCCGTTACTTGCCTATTATTGTAATGTTCTTATTTTGTTAAATTTTTGAATAAATATTAAATAAATGAACTACTTTTGTGTTGATATGTCAAAATCCTATTTTGGCAAAACATGATGTCATTCAAATTTCACTTTTCATCAATTATTTATCATTCCATATAATATTCCTTTTAATAATACTCATTGTTACATAAGAATAACATATAGTTTTTACTAAAGCTGCTATTATGAAAAAGCAATAATCAAGAAACTAATTTCTCAATGACACAAAAACTTCAAGAGTCGTATTCTCCGTTTTCTCTGTTGAGCTAAGCTTAGGTAAGCCCGCTTAAACCCTAAGCTTGGCTTAAATTTTGACGGTATGTACAGTTCAATAGTAAACTCAGCTTAGTTCAGCGGTACAAAAGCTTGGCAGTATAACATGAAAGTGTGTAATTCGATCAAAATGAGTGAAAAAACAAAAAACCCAAACTTTACCGCTACAGAAAAGCTGCATCTTTGCTGAATTGTAGCAGATGATATGCATTCAACAACTAAGACAAAAAAAACCGATAGGGCTTCCATTAAGAAGAAAGAAACTGCCTGGCACTGTATTGCCGAAGAATTCAATAGTAGCTCATCAACTGGAATCACAAGAAATATGATTTCTTTGAAAAAATGTTTCGAAAACCAGGAAAAAGAGCTTCGGAAGAGCTTAGCTAATGAGAACAGAGAAGGTAACCTAACAGGAATAGGTGGGGGTCCGCTTCCTAAAAAAATCAAAACGGATGATACAGATGAAATTTGAATGTCCATAATCAACAGGAAAATATTGGTGGGCTTTAAGAATAAATTTGGTGATGATGCAGATGCAGATATTCAAAATCAGGACCAGGATAAAAGTTCCGAAATGGAATTCTATATATTAGGTATACGAAGGTATATACGGAGGTATATCGAAAGCGTGAGTAGGTACATGTTCTTCTTACAAATCGTTTTCGAATTCTTAACCCACTAAACATGTTACGTACCATAAACAATTTGTAACGTTTCATGAAAGTTTATACATAAACGTCTATTTTTTAATGTTAATGATACGTAATTCCAACGTGCAATAGATCGAAAGAAAATGTTGTTTTCCGATATCGTTAAAGTTGCGTTATTTATCCGTCAACGATGAAACGTTTCTAGCAAGAAACAGAAATACGTAATTTTAAAGTATATCTTGGTAGTCAAGTTTGTAACGTTATACATTTAACATTAAAAGTACGTAACAATCGTAACAGATTTTTCATGTTGTCGATTCAACATTTGCAATAATGCTAATGTGAAGTGAAATCTTAACGTTACTTCAGAATCACCTTATCTTAATTTTTTTCATAATATTCTCATAAAACTACCTATATAAAAGCTAGTTTTTCACGGTGCCCATTTTTAAAGGTGGATTTCAAAATTTTCTGATCATATTGTATGAAGTTGGATCGATCCGATCATAGAAATAAATAGCGCCGCTGATTTACATGATAATATAATTATTATATTTATTATGCTACCATCCACATTGAGTTTGTGTTCAAAGTCAAGCTTACACAAGGCATTCTACTGCGAGAAATAAATAGTGATGAAAAATGTTTTCGAATTTTCAAATTTACCGCCGAACGCCAAAAACCGGAACAATACCGTGCGCAAGGCGCCTACATGAACTGCATGGGATACCGAATATCGATCCACAACACGACATTCATTGATGCTTATTCCTAATTTGTTTTGAATGTTTTGTGCTTTGTTTTTGTGAGTTGATCCTCACGGCCAGGGGCTCCTCGTCACGTACTCACTACTCAGTTCTCAACTACTACTACAACAGTGAATAAAATGCGGACAAAGAAAATGCATTGGGTGAGTGAATGTGTGAGTATCAAATTATATTCAACTTTCTATGGGTATAATCTTAAAAATTAATAATTGTCAATATATCATCTTGCTATCTCGGTAATTTGATCTCGATAATTCTTGACTAGTATGATATTTGAATAAATTGAATTACTGGATATTTAATGTATGTATATTTCTGTTTATTTTTCAGTTTAATAAGCTTTGCCTTGTGAGAAGAACGAGTGAAGAAGTTGTTTGACACTTTGACAGCAGTGATGGATGTAGGTACCTATTATAGCATTATAGCAATGATTTGGCTGCACTCACTCACTCAGCTCAGAGACCGGACAAAAAAACAACTTTGCGGTTAAACACAGACGTTTAGTAAAAATCTTGAGAGGTGGTCCATCTTCATTGGTTTGGGATATAAGAATTTTTGAACACCTTTTCCATTTATAATAATTGTGTAGAAATTTTGTTGCAGGTTTTTAATCAAACATTTATTTTTCGCAATTCTGGGATAAATAGTTTGTGAGATCTGACACCTTGCCATTGTTACTAACCACCCTGTACTAAAAAAGGTTTGCCAACCTTAAATCTACAATTTTGATCTGTCACTAATCACTATAATCCTTATAAAAAAAAAAAAACTGTGTATTCAAAATGTACAGTGCTTTTAATTTAATTTGTCACACACTTTCAAAAGGAAATATTCATTTTTTGAGCTAAAAGGTCTAACAAAAAAAAAGGAATTATAGGGTTTTTCGTAAAGTTTTGTGCGATAGAGTCAAATATTTTCTAAACTGTCAAATGTCAAAATTATGGAAAAAGGTAACTTACTTTTTTTATGGGACGGACAGCCTATATATCATTACATATTTGGAAAGGCATTTTCTGTTCACGAAAATATAGCACAATTGGTAATATAAATATGATTAAAATTGTAATTTTCCAGAATGAAGATACACGAGTTTTTTCATCTGTTTCCAATAATTGTTATGGTTGTACTCGATTTGTCAAATGTTTTACGTGAATACTGTCACTTCACAGTAAAAGTAGATAAAAGTAAATACTTGATTTGAGTAATTCATCTGAATGCTGTATTTACAAACCAGAAAATCTTCTATATCTTAGTGAATATTCACAAGAACTATAACAATTATTGGAAACAAAATACAACACGCCAGGAAATTATAATTTTAATCAGATCTCTATACCAATTGACTCCGAACTATTGAATATAAAGGGCATGTGTGCAAGGGCATGTGTGCTATATTTTCGTGATCAGAAGAAAGATGCCTTTCTAGATATGTAATGATATTACGATGTGCTATTAAAAAAAAATGAGTTTTGTCAAGAATTAGACAGTTTAGAAAATATTTGACTCTGTAGCACAAAACTTAACGAAAAATACGACAAACCGTTTTTTGTTCGACCTTTCAGCTCAATAAATGAATGTTTCACAGCCTTTTGAAAGTGTGACAAATCAAATTGAAAGCACTGTACACGGTGATTTTTAACTTGATGCACGATACAGAATTCGAGAAAATAAAATCTCCGGAACTGATTCGTTTTCGAAATGGAACTTTATCTGTACACTGATGTAAGATTCCCTTATTCAATATTGAACTTACATGAGCTTAACGCAAACAAACGTGCCAGCTTATGGTAATGTTATTGTTCAGATTTTAAATCTGATATTTGATAGATATTTCCATTGTTTACAGATGTCATCAAAAAAATTCATCCAACTTTCAATGACCGGGCCTTTAGTTTTTCAGTTGTCGACTGGTTCGGATTTGCGAATCAGTGCAAAAAAAAAGAGTGATTATTTTGTGATTGAAAAGATATTTTTTTGAGAACTGTCTTAGTTTTTAAGAATAATTGCTTTGTTTTCAAGAATGCTATGTTTATTTTGTTTATGTTGTTAAAAAAATGTACCTTGACTTTATTTTGATATGGAGTTTCTGTTTTTTTCATGTAACTTAATTTGGTGTCGTTTTGAAAAAATGTATTTTTCTAAGAATTTTATAGTTTTAGTTCTTAAGAATGTTATGTTTATTTTGTTTGTGCTATTTAAAAATATATATCGAGTCTATTTTTATATGAAGTTTAGATGATGTTACTTATATGAAGTCAATACATATTTTTCACCTCTGAATGCGTTTTCATGTTTTTCATGTTTAATAGGGCATACAACGATTAAAAACTTCATACATCAAATTTTTCCAGTTTGTGCATATCTGCTATCTATGCTTGATGACATTTTTTTTAGGATCCCCCAACATGCAGTGACTAGGAAATGGATTGAACTTATTGGCCACTGAAATGTTCACACATTTGAATGGCAGATTCGTCGAATTATCGATTGACGTTATGGTACCGGATCCCTCATTTGATGAAAAAAGTGACTACCAACTCATCTGTAAACTTAGTGAGAAAATTTATTTTGGCCAGCCTGACAATGTTTTTTTCATCTGCGAAAAATCTGGTTATCGCTGCGTTCTCTAAATAATATCAATTTTGACCAAAAGTTTTTTCTAAATTATATGTTGCAGTTTATCAAATGATTACTTGGTAAACTTGTAGAAATATTTTAGAAAAAATTCTTGGTCAGAAATGTATGAAATGTCATAAATTTTAAATTTTCCTGATTTTGGAAAACGCCGCGATGACCAGTCTTTTCGCCAATTGAAAAATTGACAGACCAAAATCCCAAAATGAATATTTTCAAAAAGATATACAGTGGAGTAGTAATCACTTTTTTATGAGAGATCCCGGACTATATCTATGTTTCAAAGTTGTCCCTTCTAACAACATTTCTGCAATGTCCAACAACAACATTTTTGTGTCATTACATTCCTGCTATGGGGATGCTGCGAAAATGTAGCAGCCACGTTATAAAATTGTTGCTATAACGTTAAATTAGAAACATTCCAATCCAGTTGAAAAAATGTCATATTGAAACATATCATAAATAAATATGAAGGAATGGCTGTGTTGCTCATCTCAGAATAGCAGGAAGGAAAGAAGTTGAAGTACTCTGAGCAAGTTTATTTAGTAATAACTGACAAAGCGCTTTCGGCTAATACGCCATCTTCAGTGCCCCAACTGAAAGTGAGACATGGGTAGAGAATTTTTCCTAAACATACAACTAAGTTTATACAATGAAAGAAAAGAAAAAAACCCTAAATACTCACTGGTCAGTGTAATGTGCAGGTGATATTCAACATCAAAATTATGATTAGCTTCTGAGCCCCTTTTTCAAAGGTGTTTGTCGGTCAGACATAATGGTCCGTTATGGTTCAAAAATTAGTTTTATTGGTATGGTCAATTGATCAAAGGCGGGTACAGGTTTTTAAAAAACATTAAACAAAGCACGTACAAGACATCACAACACTTTAAAATTTGATGACTAGTCTAAACTACGCATTTTTTAATTTTATATAAACTTGAATTGACCACGAGAGGTGAGAATGTACTGAACCAGCGAGATGAATTTTGCAAATCATGAAATAAAGTTTGGTTAATTAACAAAAAAGGGAGTAGACTGCAACGGTGAATTGACAAACACCGTGTCAGGCAAACCAGTGTCAGGCAGGTGGTGATGTAATGGTGAATTAGTTAAATCTCAACAGAAGACGTTAAAGTTAAAGAAAAGCGTTTGATTTAAATTTAAATTTGTATTTTTTAATTATGTAATCTCCTATGAAGAGGAGTGTAAGGTCTGTTAAGGTTTACCTGAATATTAAGGCAAGATGGGTTCGATTTCAGTTCGTTCGTAATGTAAATATCCTCTAGAAAATTGATTGTAATTCTTAGATGACACTTGATGGAGAATCCTTAAATTGGAGCCAGGACTAAAATTATGATTACTCAACTTGATGTGTTCTCCGAAAGCAGAGTTAGGTCTTTTCAAATGTTCCGAAATTCTGGTTTTTAGGGGTCTACAAGTGCGTCCAATGTATGAACAACTACAAGAGTCACATTCCAATTTGTAGATTCCACTCTTAGAAAATACATCAAATTTATCTTTAGTGTTAATCAACATCGAACCCATACTACCTGAAGTCTTGAAAGAGCATTTTAAGTTTTCATTATATTTAAGGAAGATTTTGGAAATTTTTTTATTAAGAAAAGGGTTGATGAAGGGGAAAGAAATGTATCTGGGATTTTGATCTGTATTAGGGTAAGTATCCACACAACACAAGATCGTTCAGAAATATTTATGAAATATGTCAAAACCTTTCATATGAGTTACACTACAAAAGGTAGATGTCTGAAACATTTCCCTTACATATCATCTGCAATATTTTAAAAACGATATTTCAGTAACATTACTAAAGTTATATTTCAAATAGGTTGATGCGTAATATTTCAGAACTCTTTCTGAAACGTTGGATTTTTTTTATGTACAATGAATATTATTATACAAAAGGCAAGCAAATCAATACGTTCTTCAATTTTTTTGAACTTCAAGAGTACACATAACCGTTGTATCAGTAAAGGTTACTATACTCAAACAACAACATAACTCAAAAACTCCATGGTGTCGAGTATCGGGCAGATCGAGGTTGCATGCTATTTCCTATTCCTATTTCAATTCCAAATAAAGCATTATGGCTGCCCTTGCATCAAGTCTCAAGACTCTCTACTTCTCAAGTGTCAAAAGAGTCTTTCCTTTCCAAGATTCCAAGCAGACTTCAGCAAATATAATAAATATCACGTGATACATATATAAACAACGTCGATCCGTATCACGTGATTTTATACTTTCTGAAGAGATCAGGTGAATCGATCGAAGCCTCTACTATAACCACAAAAATATTTTGCTTGCTGTTTCCAGAGATAAACAGCTCTGCTGTTTCTATCATTTGTCTTTTGTCATCATTCCGTCACTGTCTGTGTTTGAAGTTTGAGTTGTTTGAGGTTTGAGTCGTTTGAGTGTTTGGTAAGAAAAGGACACTTTAGTGAGAAAGGACGCCATTGCCCTGTGATTGTGCCTCAAAATCAAATATATACTGTAGAAAGCGATACCATGATGGGCAATAAAGAGGTGAGCCTTTTCTATAGCATGAGATGAAATCCCCTATTATCTATCATTTGTGTGCTAACAAATTATCCGCTTTTGAAAGGAAAAATGAGGTTATAAAAGGTTTGGGTCAGTGTCAGTGCACCCTTGGAGCTCAAGAGAACGAGAACAGTAAGTTATGTTTAAAATGTCAGGACAACCAATTTAGCTGTTATATATTTTGATTTCCAGAAAACGATGGAGACATGACATTTTTTAGTATGTATCCAAAACGTTTTTATGAAGGGAATTTCTATTATTTTATATTTATATACATGATTTTATTGTTCAGTTGAGATGTTTTTTTACGTTTTCCATAAGTGATGATTTATTCTGTATTTTATTCAGAATACTGAGTTTTTTCGTGACTTGAAATGTTTATCTCTCGGTTTATCTATATTAAAGGTATTGGTGTTTGGCGAAGGGTTAGACAAACTTGATGACCGTATAAATAGATCTCGGTATAGATAGATATTTTTATTAATGGACCTGTACCCTAATTGGGCCTTTCAATACGCCCAACTTGGTGGGAGTCTGCCCCTCCACCAAACACACCGGTTTATTTTTATTCAATGCTGTTTATATTTATATTATTCATTAATAAATTACTCATAATATGTATTACGGAGTTTCATTATCCGGAAATCTTTCATTGGTCGAAATTTACTTGGAATTTTAATCAATTCAAACTGTTTTCAAAGGATAACAGAACCATAAGAATCCGACCTATAATTGGTATTAGCAATATATGGATGAAATATTGCCAGAAAATCCTACTGAAACATTACACAGAAATGTCCATGAAACATTACACAGAAATGTCTGTGAAACATTTCAAAATGCGACATTTTCACATATATATATGTTTCAGCAATATTACAAATGTTTCAAAATATAAAGGAAATATTGTTATCTTACAAAGTAGTATTT